>CAAKMY010047551.1:0-13200 GCA_901111285.1 Corrigiola litoralis | reverse complement strand
CCCCCCCCCCCCCCCCCCGGGCCGGGCCTGGCCCTATGAAGGACCACACTTTTATCTGGACCATGGTGTTGGGTGAGGTTGATACGAATGGCTTGCTCCTGCGTAGAAGACCTACTTGGAATCTTTTACTTGACATATGCAGTATGTATGGAAACAATAGCAAGGATGGTTTTCTACTTATTCTTGCATTGTGACGTCGCTCACCTTGTGAGGGCGCCTATTTAGGGTGAGGGCCGAACATCGTATTTGCTCAAGGGGAGTTACAGAAGACTTGCAGACAGGCTATTAAGGCTTTGTTACAAGAAAGGAGAATACAATTCCTTGGAGTTGTGCTTTTATGGCTATTTTTTGGTGTATTTGGTTGGAGTTATTTTCCCATGTTTTCTCCAGAGTTGGTCATGGGGTTTGGATTTTTTCTGGGAATTATTTAACAGACCTGTCTTTTCTATGGGTTAAGAGAGCATGGATTTTATGGGATATCCCTGTTACGGTTTTAAACTAAAAAATGGAGTAACTTGTTCTACAGCTTCACATGGTTCCAGGTAATTAATTGTGGAATGATTATGAGTTTGTTTGTAGTCTCACATGCAATGTCTCATCATCAAAATGTGCCATTAGAGTAAGGCCTCCAATAGTAGCAACCTATAGTGAACCCTGCCACCGATGCTAGGAAGGTCCACATGTGCGTGACCTTGTTCCAACTAGTCTAGCGGAACTGCTATGTTATAGAATGGTATCATAAACAATCTGGCACCCTGTACCGCAGTCCTTACTCCTTAGTTTCTATTTTCCTTCTTCCTCTGAACTTTTCCTCCTCTGTTGATGATGTATTGGCATGGTGCCTTAAGTTGGAAGACCTATACCATTCACAAATCAAAACCCTCTTTTACGACTTCTTTTTTTTTTTATTTAAGGGAGGATCAATTAGCTTACTACTCTTATCATCACATCATGCTTTATTGTTAGCTGTTTTCTACTTCATCCTGCCAAAGCGCCTGTTGGTTCCTTAATTTCTTAAGATCGGATTGAAAAGACTGTTTCTTCTATGTACATGCAGATACTTAAACACCTAGCTGAACTGAAGTCTCCATGGAACTGTCCACATGGAAGACCGACCATGCGCCACTTGGTCAACTTGGCCATAGTTCGTGAGAGACAGAATTTAGACAATTCTATTTTGTGATGGGTGTTGGTGGTATATTTGTAAGTTGTTACACTGTATAGCTATGTAAACATTGATACAGTTTGTTGATATCTACACCATCATGTTTCTCTAATCTCTATAAGTTTTCAAATGTGAATAGTGGGAAAACGAGTATTTTATTGTAAAGTAGTTCAGAAGACAAACGATTTGGAAGAATTAAGGTCGTAGAATGCCTCAAGCTTGAAATTTTACTCATCCGTAAGCTTGTCTGTAACACAAGGCTTCACTTACATAGCATCAGAGGGAGCAAATGCCTTATCTCCTAGGGAGGGCCTGCACTAGCTCCAACAAACATCATTTGTTGCAAAGTCTTTTACACAAGAAAACACCGGAGGTGATAAAGACACACCCTTTGAAATACAAGAATTGTAAGTTGAACAACAGCCTAAAGCAAAATCCTAAGGATATTTATCCCTGACACTAAGGAAAGAGCTAAAAAAACCCTTATCTTGGTAAAACTTGTTTGAGAAAAAAAACAAGGAAAAAAAGTACAACTTTATTTTACTATATTATATGCTTTGCCTCGTTAAAACACGCTCGAGGGAACTCCTTAAGATGCCGCATTCTGATCATGCGCAGAAGTTTATGAAACTTCTTAGGTGGCAGTGACTTAGCGACAAATTTGTCAGGATGTCACATAACTTAATTTGTTGAACACTAATTTTTCTTTCCTTTTTCAAAATCATGAATAGAGAAAAACTTTAGATAAATATGTTTCGTTCTATTTCCGTTGATATAGTCGTTTTTGATTTGTGCAATACAAGCTTAATTATCTTTATAAATAACTGTTGGAGTTTCTTCAATTGTCTGTAAATCACGTTCTTTGAATATGTGTTGTATGATAGATCGTCACCACATACATTCTCTACCAACTTCGTAGAGTGCAATCAATTCAGCTTGGTTTGATGATGTTGTTGTCAAAGTCTGTACTGTAGATTTTCATGATATTGCAGTATCACCAAAAGTGAAAAGATAGTCAGATTTGGACTTCGCTTTAGATGGATCGGATAGGTAACTGACATTAGCATATCCAACAAGGATATGCTTCTCATTTCTTGGAAAATACTAACCTAGATACGATGTTCCACAAACATAGCAAAGTAAATGCTTTACCCCAATCCAATGTCTCTTTGTTGGTTGAGAATTGTATCTTGTTAACAAATTCACAAAGAAACCAATGCTTGGTCTTGTATTGATGACCAAATACATCAAGGCTCCAATAACACTAAGGTATGATACTTCAGGACCAATAACTTCCTTGTTATCTTCTCAAGGACGGAAAGATTCTTGATTGTGGTTCAAAAAATGAACAATCGTTGCGAAAAATTCAATGGATGTGATTTGTCCAAGTAAAATTTATGTAGGACTTTTGCGGCACAATTAGATTGATGGATATAAATATCATTCTTTAAATGTTCAATCTACAAATCGAGACAATATTTAGATCTTTCATCAGATGCTTTGCGGTTTCTTCAATCTCATCAACGTCCCACACTATTCAAATCCTTCAACATACATTGCAATAATAGCAAAACTTGAAACGGTGTGCTTGATGAAAATACATGGACAAATTTGATCGTTCTTGTACCCTTCACTAGCATGGTACTCACTGAGACGATTAGACCATACCGTTCCCAAATTGCTTAAGGCATAAAGTGATTTTTCAAGTCGATCGTTTGTATAATTGGTTTATTTTAGTTTAAATGTTTGTTGTATTGACATAGGATTAAGGGAAGTAAGCCTTTTGTAAGGCTACTAATTCGTATAAATATAGTATAACAAAACATTCAAATGGTTTGTTCAATTTCTCTCAAAATTATTAATATTAGGACAAAAAGTTTAATGCAAAAAGTTCAATATATAATTATAAAAAAGGGGAGATTTAGTGAATTTCCTATAAATCTTTATGCATGGGATTAGAAAGTAGTGATATATTATTCACCTTAATTAGCATCTCCATTAATTTAAGCTTGGTTTACATCCTTTTGAATTAAAATGTTTACGTCCTATTAATTAGTTCACGTTTAATTATGATCACAATTGATGGAATAAAACTATCTTTATTCTCCTTGAAAAAAATATATTGCAAAATAAATATAACTTTAAAGTAGAAAAAAATGTTAACTACAAGATTATGAAGTATAAATCAACTTCACGAATTTCACGGGGCCAAAAAGTAGTTATCATATATATGTTGTTGGAGTTTCACATAGATGCCAACTTTTTAGGGAGTCTATTTTCTATTTATCATATATGATATTCAGTATGTGAGATCATATGTTAGATTACGTATATCAAAAAAATCTAATACATATGCGATTAAATTCGTTTCAAAATATATTTCAATACAAGATTCATACATAGTATGGTTTTATGAGATTATGCAAAAATTTATATTAAGTAAATTTTGAGTCAGGTTTGAATTAATGTAACAACCCTGATTTTTAAATAAGAAAATATACGAAAATAAGACTTTTTTTGCGAAACATTCGATAGAGTTATGTTTGAAAATACAATTTCTCAAAATTTATATAAATTAAATACATACAGAGAAGAGATATTATGCCACACTTGACATTGTTAAGTTCTATGGCTCAACAACCACAACCAATATTTCCCCCAGTGAGACTAAATGATCTACAAAATTCCAATCCAATAATACAAACCATAACATAATCTTATATAGTTATATGTGAAAGACCTCTCCAACTATCGAAACATTCGTAACCAATCAAATCAAACTGCTCATTAAAAGGGTCATCACAGGTTTATCCCGAGTGCCCCAAAGGAGAACACAAACACAAAAAGAAGACAAAAACACAGTCACATGAGCAAAGCTGAGTAACAAACATGTCCATCAAAATAGGAAAGTGATTTATACACTCCCTAAAGTGACTTTTACACTCCCTTTTGTGAGCCGCAGGCCCGCAGTTCCCTATACTCCTTTCACAAAAAGGAGTGCAAAAATCACCTCTAAGAATATGGAAATCAGTTTCCATCAAAATGATGTAATTAAAGCAAAACAGAACTCACATGGCATGTTATAATATGCAAGAAATCACTCATTCTTACCTCATAGCAAAATAACTTAGGGTATGTTCTTTTCAACTTATTTTCACTTATCTTATCTTATTTTATCTTAATTTTTCTTATTTTTCCTGATTGTTTCTGAACTTTTCTTATTTTTACTTATTTTTCTTAACTTTACTTTTTTTTACTTATTTTTTCTGAACTTTACTTATTTTTACTTATTTTTCCTGATTCATGTTGTTTTGGTAGTTCAACTTTACTTATTTTTCTTATTTTTACTTATTATCCTGAACCTTATTTATTTTTGCTTATTTTTCTGAACTTTACTTATTTTATCTGAACTTTTCTTATTTATTATGAACTTATCTTATTTTTTCTGAAAATAAGTAGAAATAAGTTGAGGAGAAAAGACCCATACCTTTTCAAAGGTGGATAGCATTCCAGCGTGGCAGGTCTGTATTGTTTTTCTCACTTTTTACCAAGTCTGGAAATTACGCTAATGTACTGTTATTGACTCTGCCACTTTATCCAAAACAATGGGTGTGTTATTCACCACCTTAAACCCCCTCTAAACCTCACTTCAATTCTTCAATTCTTCTTCTTCTTCTTCTTCTTCTTCTTCTTCACATTACCATAATTCTTGGCCTCTCACACTTTCATAACTTGTACTTTCCTCATTTTGATGCTCAAAGATGGCATCTTTATCCACTAACTGGGTCCTCCAAGGTTGTTTTCTACTGTTACTGAATTTTGTGTTTTATCCCTCCTATTTTTAACATGTTGCTAACATATTTGACTTGGGTTTTTTTTTATTTTATGGCTGCAGATGGAGGATTGAGGTGTATGCGCCCTTATGATGTCTCCTTTTGCAAGGTTCCTTTATGTGCTTATCATTTCTGTTGTTTTTTCTTTATCTCTTTGCTTTTTTATGTAAGTATTAGTTTTTTTTTTTTTTCATGTAATGTGCCCATGATGCAGAGAAATGTGTATTTATATATCATTATATCCTGTTTTGGTACTTCGTACATTGGAGTAGCTAATGCTATGCTGGAGGGGATATGAGGGTTCGAACTTGGGAACAGCCCCATGTTAAACTCCCAACCATCACAAAATCTTAGAAAAGACCGTCTATTTTTATGGTAAAAGTAGACGAGCTCCTTGCGAGCTAAATCAACTCAATTAGCATACAAGCCCAATTCAAGTTAGAAATTATATCCCGCTGTTGGGCCAGACGGTCTCTCCCAAGAATTTTGGACCATCCATTGGGCCAACCTTGCTCCTTTGAGAAATTGTTTATATTGACGATACAGAGACTTGAACTTTCGTGATGAAAAAAAATTACACTAGTGTATTTTTTTTTGGTGGGGGGGAGGGGGGAGGAGGGTGTAGGGTGGGGTGTCTATTAGTAGGCGCAAAAGGCGATGCCGATGGAGTTTATACCTAGGTCGTGGGCACAACCTTCCAACAAACTAAGCTAGCTCACATCCACATTCCAGACGATTCTATTTGGAGCATCATTTAATGATTAATGATGATGATTCATGGTGGTCCTTTCTTCCTCTTATTTGCGGAAGTAATGAGGAGAGTGGGTGAACATGCTCAAGGTTAGTTATGCACTTCATTTCTTCGGTTGTGTTTCCTGAGCTTTTGACAAAATACATTCGGCTGCGGCAGTTAAACTTTTGTTGGCATGTTACTGATTCCGGGGGCGGATCCACGTGGGTGCCGGTGGCTGCAACACCCACCAGACTTTGGAAAAAAATTGAAAAAAGTGTATTTTGGAAGTTTTCTAGTTTAGATATAAAATAAAAGATGACATTTAAATCATAAATAGCTCCTTGGCTTATTGGTAACTTCAAGTTTGGTAAAAAAATGTGTATGTAGGAGGTCATGAGTTCAAGTCCCCCAATGGTCAAATTTTTTTACATTCATTTTTCCATCTTAATATCACAACTTAAAAAAAAAATATATTATATTATTTATTTTCTGCACCCACGGTACCACATTCCTAGATCTGCCACTGACTGATTCCTGGTGTAGTTTGCACCAGGATAACGTTGTATATTTCTCCTATTGATGGTAGCAAAAGATGTGTGTTGATGATGACCTTGCCTCTCTCGCTTAATGTTGATTATTTCTCTCTTCGTAATCGATTCAGAATTGTACGACCGTTCACAGAAAAGCCTTAGAAAAAGGTGTGGTGAACAATATTCTAGTGAATGTCCTTCTGTAAGAGGATCGGTCATTGTTCTCAGACCTCCAATTTGGGAAGCAAAAAGATTGATTATTAGGAGGAATTGGATATAGGCTTAGTTTACTAGGCGGGATCAAAGTTCCAATGTGTTACAATACCCTAGTTTACGCTTGCAAAATCAGTTGAAAACATGTGAAGATCCTCTATGATAATTTTACTTTGAAGTGTAGCAAGAAATGTATCTGCTCTAGTTTCTTTTGTTTGATAATTTGATGCTTCTCCATGTTCATGCAAATGAAAAGACCAAAATTTATTTATATTCTGTCAGGTCATAAGAAATTTAAGAGGGGAGTATAAGTTCCTGTGTCTTTGGACATTGATTTATATGTTTTTCTGCCACTTATAGGCCTCATATGCCAATTCAATGTTACTTAATAAGGGGAGACTGTATCCTCGGTCAGCAAGATCTCCACTACACTATATAAAATGCGAAAAAAAGGATGAATCCTTTGAGGAAGTATCTGTTGAGCGTGCACCATACTATAGCTATTTGGACTCTACATCTGGGAAGATTGAACCTGCCTCTGGTGCACGTGCAAGTATTCCAGGACAGGAGTACTGGCCTGAAGGCACATTAGGTCGTGTTAGGGCTGCCCGAGCTCCAGAACCCAAAGGGCAGTCATCAAGTGCTCCATCCTTCGGAGCGAGGCCTGGTAGCAGGCGGAAAACCTATAAAGGATCAGTGGCTACCGCTAGCTCTCAGGAACCAAGTGCAGTCACCGCAGATCCATTGCTAACAGAAACTTCCAACGATTTTTTTGAAGACCCTAAAGATAGTGTTTCTGAGTATGTAGTGTATCAGTCAGAGCCTGAAAAAGAGGAGTTGAGTGAATATGAAATGGACAAAAATCTTGGACGGCCTCATCCATTTATCGATCCAAAAGTCAAAAAGCCCATTGATGAGCCATTAACAAGTGACGACCTTTGGTGGCATTGGAGAAAGCCGGACAAGGAACAATGGTCTAGATGGCAAAGGAGGAGACCTGATGTTGAAACGGTTAGTGGAAACTGAAAAGTAAGCATGTACACATTAAAAAGTTGAAAATTTCCATTTAGTATGTTTTATTACCTTCTAGAAAAGAATCCTAGGTTTATGCCATTTCCTCATAAACTAAAAAGTGAGAAACATAACGCGTAGTCACTTGAATCATAATTGAGGTGTGTAGACCTGAAGACTCTCCTCTTAACACCATATTACACTTATTCTGAATATGTATGCTACTAATTTTCAGGTCTTTCTTAAAGCTATGGCTGAGACTGGGCAGGTGAAGCTTTACGGCGAGCATCCAACTCTAACTGAGACTTCATTATACCGGGCTAGACGCCATCTTTTTAAAGAGGAAAGGTATCATGAATTTCCCTGTTCATTTGTGATGTCTCCCTATAATGTCAAATTGACAAGAGTAAAGTCATGATTTACAACATACAAGTTCATTTTACTGAGTTCTTCTAGTGACTGATGCTGGTATAACTGAAGGGGGGATCCTTGTTCTTCTTAATTAATATTGCAAGTCTGTCCCATTTATCATCTTTTTTTTTTTTCTTTTGTTGAGGGGGGGGGGGGAGACGAAAAATGTGGAAGTGTGGAAATACTAATTTTATCTGTAATATGTGATGCAAAATTAAGAACTTTGAGGATAAAGGCTGCAAAATAACTGCTGTATGAAAGATGTAATTAGTTCTAATTATCGGTGAATCCTGGTTGGGTTGGTCTGTGTCAGTTCTGTCTCAGTAATTACACAAGGACTAAATATACTAGACTGTTGTCAAATATGAATCGACTGATCGAGTATCATGAACTGATCGTTAGACATGTACTTTGTGCTTCACTAGGATCCCATGTAAAGAATTATTGGCTATTTTGCTCAAGAGGATTGTTTCCTCCCTTTGTTTCTTGTAAACAAATGTTCTGCTGTTGTGGGGTGATTAAGGAAGAGTGATGTACCAGAGTCTGTAACTTTTATTGGGTATTTTTTTTTTTTTCTTCTAGCAGATAAATTCTGCCTCCAACAGGTTATAAGTTCACGGAGTCATTGGTATTGCTGGAGATAGCAGTCTATGCTCTGCTTCTTGTGTCATGTTTTATGTTTCTCAAGATTGAAAGTTTGTCATCCTTTTGCCGTTTTGCCCATCCTTCATCTCCTACTAGTCTCTGTTACCTGAAATGAGAAAGTTGATATTAACTGGTTTTTCTAATTGGAGATGCTTAAGGATAGTTGCCAATAATCTTTTAACTGTTGGTTGATATAGGCTCAAAACTGAAAAGGAGAGATTAGAGAAGATAGGCCCCATGGCATATTACTCTGAATGGGTCAAAGCATGGAAGAAAGATACTTCACGTGAAGCTATTCAGAAACATTTTGAGGAGACTGGTGAAGATGAGAATACACAACTCATTGAGATGTTCTGCTATCAGACAGATAGAGAATATCGGATAATGATGGGTACCGATATGCGTATTCCCAGGGATCCTCTGGCTATGCGCATGCGTGAGGACCAGATAAAACAAAGTATCTTCTTCACATACAAAACTTTTTCTCTTTTGATAGATTTCATATATCCTCATGCTAGTTCGTCATCTCCGTTTGGGTCTTTTTGAATGCTAAATTCATTGGTTCGTGATTGTGCTCCTTGGTGGTGCTTAGGGCTTATGCCTGATTATCATGTCTTTGGGATTGCTGGATAGACAGTATATGTGTCTTTCCTCTCCAGTAATGGGATGATGTCAAACTGTACTGTAAAAGTTCAACCATGTGATGAGCCATTACTGAGTTCAGGTACCCTTGATGTCAGCATTTCCAATCTTGCCACTACTGTGCCCCTTGTTTCATCAAGAACAACATTACATTACCCCACTACCTTCAAAGAGTCCCCTGCACAAGCGGGGTAAGGGGGATGTAATAGAATAGCCCAGCCCACCAAAAGTATCTAGCAGTTTCTAAGGGGTAAAAGAGTCTTTTGCAAGCTAGCCAGCTAGCATATATAGTAAAGCTGATACTCCATTATAATAGAAGGGCAGAGGAAGAGCGATTTTGGTTTAGTCCATCATATTCCAAAACCAAAAAACCAACGTCCGAAGAACTAAGGATCTTATGAGCCATTTTGTTTCATTTTGGTGTGTCAGTACTATTCTCGCATTTCCCAGCTCAGGTGAGTTTCCTGTCAAATATAGTCAACTTCCAAGAAAGTGCTGGCATCATCTTGTCATAAGTGAGAGCTTTGGTGCTAAAACTAGTTGCTGATGTGTGCCCAGGATTGGCCTTCATTTTAGCACGCCATTTCACTAATTAAGCTACTTATTTACTTAATTCACTGAAATGACTAATTCTGCTAAACTATCTAAGATACTAGAACTATAACTTGTTTATTTCTGCCATAAATATTTTCTGTTCTTCGCACAACTGCAAATATATTAATCATTAATAATGAGAAGCTGGCGTCGTCTGTTATAGTTTCTCTTCTGCTTCTTTTCTCCTTTCATGTTTTCCCTATTCTTAGGTTCTTACCGCAAGAGGCAGTATTTGGTCTTACATTTGACATGTTCAGTCTGTTGACCTCACTTCATTCCTGATTGTATATTAATTTCTTGCGAGGCAGAGGGAGATCAGATTATTTAGTTGTTTCCTATTGTTTTTGGCCTTTATTTCTGATAATCATTATACCTTGCAGTATGGGGTGGAGATCCAGTTTATCCAACTATAAACTACATTCAAGATCCAGATGTGGTGATTGATTTTAGAGGTCCTGATTTTCATGAGCCAACACCTAACATGCTATCCTACTTGAAGGAGGTTAGTTCTGTTATGTTCTTATCTAGATCTTCCATTCAACTACAATAAACTAGTTGTACACTTGAAAAATCACATGGCCATAGCTAATGTTCTTGATTTAACAAACTTAAAGTCATCTGGAACCATTTCTAGAAAATAGAACTCAACAAAGCTTTTTTGTCATGAAGTTTCTTCGTACTGATGTCTGACAGGTTAAAACTCATGTTGTCTTAACTAAGGGAAGAGTGAGTCCTGTGAGATTTTTAACTCGTTATTGTGCAAGGTGACCTGGTATTAAATTTTAAAAATCAACCAAGTGCCTTATTGGTTTCGCTTGGCCAGACTTAGGCATCATATTCATGGAAAGGCAACTATTTGGTGAGATTGGGAAGAAAAATAGAGTGAGAAGATGAAAGGTGAGGGATACAATTGGAAGATGTTCACTGTCAATGTGGTACTGGTGATGAAATAATGAGCCGCTATTATCTTCATTTTTCAAAAGGAAAATAGGAAAGGGGATGTGGATAAACCTTAATTCCAAGTCTACTGTTAGAATCTACTCTTCAAAATGAATGCAAGCAGAAATATCTAATTACCGGGCTTATTAATTATTACGTTTCATTATTTTTAGACATAAACCTGATAGAGCCGTTTTTTCTGTTGTGCTCATTTAACTTGGAAACTTATTCTCATCAAGTATAGCTGTCTGTCACTTTGAAGGTTAGAGAAAGTGTATACTTCGGTTGGGTCTTAGAATTGCTCCTGGGATTAGGCGATATAGCTAGAATTTTTTAGGTGTGTTCTTTTCCTCTATCGTTCTACCTTAAGAGCCTTTGTAATTGTCATCATCTGAGAATATGGATTCGTTTATTGTTTCCTTGGACACAACCGGTTCCCTTACCTAACGATTGATGGATGAGGTGAATTGTGCCTTAGCCCTGAGGTGTAAGTAAGCTAAAAGTAACTGGGAATGTGCTCTTGCACATGCTCATTTTTTTAATGCAAGAAATTAGATTACTGTTGTATTCGTTAACTGCCTTTTCATTGTTCTCTTTTGCGATTTCCCTGACATAGCACTGTGGTTTGGCACTTTGTTTGAACAGCATGGAAAAATCATTTCGAGGGAAGAGCTAGAGAAGCTTTTAGCCAAAGAGAAGACTGAAGAGGTTGAGGTAAAACATCAGTGGCCATTACTACAGCTTTTTCCTCTCTTTTCAGTTTCTTTCACGTGGCATATATTCTAAGATAACATATCATTCGGTAGGATTATGACAGTTTCTCAGTAGCTGCTGCCTGTGAAACACTCTATATCTCTGTTAGTGTGAACATATTGGTGATTGATAAACAGTGTAATTGTTGCCTCTTGAATGTTTCTCTTCCTCTGTTTCACTTTTGCTACGAATTCTGACAGTGACTTGCTGCCCTTCTAAAGTTGTTTCTGAGGTTTGTCTAAAATTGTGAGTGAATTATGATCTCAAATACTCCCTCCGCCCTTCACCCACACCCACCCCACTTAGCTGACTTTTAGTTTTTGAAGGGGAGAACTTAAACATTGAAATCCCTCAATTTATGCTGGTCAACCGGATAGAAAATGAATGTTATGTAACAACTTCTCGTACAAACATAATTCTATTATTTTTGTACTCTATATATCATCTCAAGGTAATGTTTGTCCTCCTTTTAATAAAAAAGGTAATGTCTGTCCTCCTTTTAAAAACAAAGGTAATGACTGTCCTTTCCCATAGAGCCAAAGATTTACAGTTCTTTGGTTTTAGACGATTTAGAGTATAGTGGAATAAATTAAATTGGCTCATAAAATCCTTTGTGGTTCTGTTATAAGGAAGTTGCAGATGGTTGATGCACTTAAGGGACAATGATAAAACCTCTCTGAAATAGGGGTAAGGATGTATAGACCCCCCCCCCCTTTCCCCTATCCCACTTGTGCAGGAGCCTCTTTGAAGGCGCTCTAGGATAATATTGTTGTTAAACCAATCTCATAAACTCAATAAGAGTTTGAAAGAAAATAGTGAAGTAACATCTTGTTAGAGATTGTCTTATAAAATGTAATGCAGGAAAACTAAATAATATGGTTGCAAAGGCATAAGTGCATAAGATACGATAGCTTCTGGCTTCCGATCATTTGCTTTGGTCAGATATATAATTGCTTAAGTTCTGAAACTTTACTGTGACTGGAATGTGTGTGTCCTTAAACTGGATATGCAATTCAGCAGTTGAACAAATTCAACATTGTGAATGGTAATGAGGATGGTACCGTATAACATATTGTTACAAGTGAATTCTAGCTATGATGTGGATGCTTATACTTAAGCATCACATCCACAGAAATTATTTATTTCTTCCCTTGTAGAAATGTTCAGATATTGGTGGTAAATGTATAAATCAGTGGGACGTTGTAAGCTATGCAGATTCCCACTTAACAGAGAGAACAGGTCCCTCATCTACTGTTCTTGACTAGTCTCTGACTAAAGCTGCCTGCATCTTGACATCTGCGAACCTCTTAAAGCAGAGATACGTGTCGAACGACTATTGATATTATTGTTGTTCTTGTTTTAGATTAGGGTCTATAACTCTACATTTTTGAGTCCTGATTCTTGAGTGATTGACATAAGGTGATCAGATCTGTCAGATGAAGTTGATGAATCTGATTCAGTTAGTTTCTCTGACTGATTATATGCTGTATACACTCTTTACAGCTGATTCCTAATTGTGCATTTCAATATGCAGATGACAGATATGGATGATGCTATGGCGCGTGCTGTCGATATCGGTGACAATGATGTGAGTCTCATCATTCACAGCAACTAATTTGATTCTAAGATCTGTAATCCGATTTAAATTATTTTCTTTGTGTAAATGGCTATGTTACTCGGACACCTTAGTTTAGACATGGTGTCCCGTGTCGGACACTTGGACACTAAATA
>CAAKMY010047544.1:0-19202 GCA_901111285.1 Corrigiola litoralis | reverse complement strand
AAAGTCAAACAGGAGCATTATAAATTAACCCTAGTAACTACTACACATAGACGTAATAATTAACTTGTCTGAGTTATATTCTAATCCAAACTAGACTAGGCCAATTTGAACTAGAGGGCTACACATTACACAACCTAAACTAGGTCAGATTATGTAACTAGCAGTAAATCACAACTTCATACAACAAAGGTAGCAATCAAGTGTAAAGTCATAATTATAAAAATTTAGAACATATGACTCGAATATCAAACAAATATAAATCATCCAAAGTAAATACTAGGCTTCAAAGATCCAAATTAAAGTATCAATATAAATATTACAAAGTACAAAATAAAATAAGAGAATAGAAAAACTCTCTACATTGCAGTGCGGATTTTTAGGGCTGGCTCCCTTGAATGTGCTTGCTTCTTTGTCTGGTCTGTATGCTTCCCTCTCTTATTGCCAATGATAATCATATATAGCTAGTAGGCTCGTAGCTTGTTTTGGCAAAACTTGTTTCATAAGCCAATAAGGAGACTTTGGGAGAAGTATTAGTATCTTTAATTTCCTCAAAACAATAGTAGGAATGGAAAGTGCTGGGATATGCAAACAAGCGAACCGGAAGGAAATAAATTGGTAATTATTTGCCTTCTCACGTGCAAAGTGTTTTGGGTATGAAGTTTTCAGGATCAGCACTTTAATGCTAGGTTTAGGACAAGATAATGTCTGAATTTGATAAAACCCAAAACATGAAAGTTATAACTCTATCTTCCAGCTTTCCGTAGGCTCTTAAATCGTCTTATTTGGAGTTCGGACGAGGGAGATATGATAAAAATAAGAGCTGCTGTCCGCACAGTCCCAAACCCGCGAACTACGGATTTGAACGTCTCAATTCGATAATCACCTATAAAAGATAATATATATCTAAATCAACTCATTTAGCACCAAAAATAATATAAGAGTGATTTTAACCCACAATTAACAAATATATATAATTTAGCTAAAATAATACGAGGAACGCAACTAATAAATAATAATTAAGGGGATAAAATAGGTATAAATATGCTCTTATCACAGCCTCTACAACACTTCGGTTAAAATCATTTCAGACAATTTTAAATAGATTATGATAAAAACTCAATATGGTTAGGAAACTAAAGAAGGATATAAATATATAATCGATTATGTTGAAAAAAAGAAAGTACAAGAACAAATTTTTGGTTCAACTAGTGTAAATTAATAGTATTTGTCACCTTTTAAGGAGTTATATCACGTGGAGGGACGAAGGAGAACAATGCATATTTAAGTTTATGTATATATAGTTTTTATAGTGAGAATATACACATAAAATTTTGAGAATTTTTCTTTTGTTTTTTAACTTGTTTTTTTATTTTTTAATTTACCGTGCAAGGTGTGAGGGTATTTTGGTCCAACAATATAAAATTTAAGCAACTTTCCTTAAATTCTTTTATGCTCCTGAATCGTCTATTTTAATATCTATAGGCTATAGCTATTACAGTTTTGTCCTATTTTCATTAGGACTATTGGTTTCCTATTTTTATTACTGACCTTTACTCCTATCTGAGTTTGAATTCTGTTTACAATAGAAATACGGAGTATACGACACAAGGGGCTGTTTTGTTCCATAAGGCTATATATACAGCTAAACCCTACCTTCTCAAACACACGTAAACATAAACAGTCCCTTGCAAAGATGTCTTCAAAGAAGGTGAACGAGCGTACAACAGAGGTTGGTACGGCCAAGAAAAAGACCAAGAAAACTGATCAAGTGGTAGAAGACCATGCATCAAAGGCGGCTTTGCGCTATGCGATGTTGAGGAAACGATTTGCCGTCACTGTCTTCAAGGCACAAGAGAAGCAGAAACTGATGCGTGAGAAGGGTTATAATGCTGTTGCTGCAACCGAGTCTCGGCGCTTTAAGTTAGCTGCAGAGGAGTCGCGACGCTTCAACTTAGTTGCTGCACAGTCTGAGGTGTAAAGGGAGGCGGCTTGCATGGTACTGGCCGGAGAAGCCAGAAAAGTCTGTTGCCCTTGCCTCGAAGAATGGTTAACTTAAAGCCAAGGAGCAGATAGGTTGTAGCTATGCGCGTACGTATGCATGGAGTCATATCAAGAAGTCATTAAGAAGTCATCAAGAAGTTTTGTTTAGTAATGAATTTAGAAACTCTAGGTTATTTAGTTATGGTCTGTTCGTTATTTTCGCTTAAGTGTAGGAAAATTTATATGGTTTTGTTCGATAATTAAGTACTTTTATTTTATTTGTGTTCATGTTCTTAGGTTTGTATGATATAAATATATATATTAAAAAATTTGGGAGAAATGATGATTGATGATTCAAGTGTGTGACAATCCAGATTTTTACTAATATTATCTCCCTTCTCCCTCTTCTACTTTGAGCTAAGTACGTATGTAATTGGTGAATGACAATTTAGTACCCACTGTGTATGTAATGGTGGTGAATACCGGATCCTCTGTATACAACTTTTAATAAGAGAAAACATGCTCAATTCGAAATTTGTATAACGATGAATGTTTCTGAGCACATTAGGGAGGATAAAGTCATGTCCGCAAGCCTGCAACTGCAGGTCCGTACAGCAGAATATTTATGATGTTCGAAGATAAAGATTCAGTGGAAAAGGTGCCTGGGTATGCTGGGATCTTTAGTGCGCATACTGAATCAAAAGGCAGTAAAATTCAGGGTGAGGAAACACTTGTTTAATTTGTACTGGTTATGAACAACCGGAGCTTCGTGCCCGCAATTTTCCTGAATTAACTGACAGTTCTTGAAACATGTTGGCCTTGAAACTTCATTACTCCTTGAAACTGTTAAAACTTCATGACTCTGGCAGTAATGGAAGCTAAGTGTGCATGCAGAAAAGACATTCCATTATGATGGCAATGTATTGTTAAGTGCTGAACTCAGCCTTTTCTTCTAGAACTATTTTTGATAGAGGAAAATCTGAGGCTATTTTTTTCTTCTAATCATCACTGCTAGACCAGCTTGAGCATCCTTGATAAACGAGATATTCACTTATTCATCTGCCAGTCTACATTACAAATATATAATGTCTGTCATTCTACAAAGTACATACAGTACAAGCTAGCCATAGACAAATAAACAATCGCGAGTTTATGCCGCAAAGCATCCATGGGTGTCATACGTTCCCAACCTTTACAGCCATAATATACAGAAGGGCCTGCTACAGAAAGCCAAGTTGTTGCTTTCCCTACATTGATGCAAAGAGCTATCTGCAGATGGTAGGAACAGTGGCAATTTTGCTATTGTACTGTTGCGAGAAAATGCTGGAAGTTGCTGGATTATGCGAGGAAAGTTGTGATCATGTTTCTAATCATTATTTCATTTTGAAAGAAATTCAGGAACCATCTAATGCAGCTACATTCCCACTAAATTAAACCTTAGGATAGGAAACAGGAGTACTTGATATGAAGGTCAGTTGGTCTCCCTGTTCATATCTCGTTAGCTATGCACAGTTGTTCGTGGTTTGAAGAACACCAAGACTCCTTTATATGCCATCAGTGAGTAGTAATATCCTCAGAATGGCCTCATCAAGCTGAATGTAGACGCTGCTTGGAAGAGTGCTAGTAATGCTGGTGGTGGAGGTGTTTTCCGTAATGGGAGAGGTGTTTGGGCTCTAGGGTTCTCTGTCAAGATTATTGCGAATACACCTTCAGCTACTGAACTCATCATCATCAGAGAAGGACTTAAAATGATATGAAGTACAAATTTGCGAATATTGAATTGGAAACTGATGCTCTTACTGTCAAAAAGCATCCTGATTCTACTTAGGACTTTAGCAGTCATCCTTTAACATCAGTCATTGAAGATATCTGTAACTTCATCAACTCACCAGAGCAAATCGTCATACCAAACGAGAAGCAAACTTCATGATCTTGCAAAATATGCTGTGGAGACTGATGTTACCATGACTATTGGCTATATCACCCCCAACTCTGCTCGTGAATCTTATGATGCTGATCTTATGGCAATCTCAGTTACCCCTCGACTTCGAATGCTGTCTTAAGTCTTATGGCTTACTTAACGTTAAAGTGGTTGTTGTCGTGTCTATCTTTAACTTCAGATTCTATGTTTGTATTGTCATTGTTTCTTTGTTTCTTTTCCCCCTCTGTCTTCCTCTGTCAGTCTGTTCTGTTTGTTCTCCTTTTATAATTCGCTTGATTTGTACCAGTGCCACACTGTGGTTGTAAACCTGTGTTTATGTTAATAAAATGTCCTGTTTGTGTTAAAAAAAAAAAAACCTTTGTTTTCTAATGCATAGCACCTATGCATAGAGAATGCCTTTGGTATCTACCTACCCGTTTGAGTTACTATTATATCGACCACCATATTGACCCGTTTGAATTACTATTGACCACCATATTTAAATATGCCGAGGCATGGGCTGAGTTAGGCATTGATCTGTCCACTTGGGATACTAAGACTTGGACTCAACAAATCCATAGCAGTGAGCGTTACATAGAGGTGTCTATACTTCCATCCCAGGTACTTCATTGATCTTGGCTACTTAAATTCTTTCTGTTAGAAACTGAGGTCAACTCATCAAATATGGAGCTTTTGTGCTTGCTACTGTTACCTTCTCCCTTTTTACTAGATTCGTCATCATAACTGAGTCTTGCTTCTTTTTTTTATTTTTATTTTTTTCAAATTCTAGTCTAGCTTCTTTTTACTAGACTTTCACTAAAAGTGATTAATTTAATAGGTGATTTGGGTAACATGAAGGGTTGGTTGGGTTATAGATTGAAGCCAGTTCGTGATAAAAACGAAAGTGAGGAGTTACATGAACTTAAAAATGTGGCCCGATTTTCCTATAAATCATTGGAGGAGGCAACTCAGAATTTTAAGACTGCATTAAGAACGGGTGCATGGTCATGCTCCTACAAGGGTACTCTGAGGGATGATGGGTCATTGGTCTAAGGTCGTGGTTCAGGTAGTTAGTAAATGTTACAATTTAGACTTTATGTCAATTATCAAACTCATGTCGGGAATCAAGCATCGAAATGTGGTTGAACTCATTGGACACTGCAATGAGGATGATCGTAAGATAATTGTCCACGAATACGTAGGGAAACATAGCCTTGCTCAGGTGTTATTCAATCATTCTGAGGTTCAACATGCTCCGCTAGATTGGCCTGCGAGAGCTTCCATATGCCTCGGGATTGCTCGTGGTCTTGAATATCTCCACCATGGAATCAGTCCTCGTGTCGTGCACCGCGATGTCAAACCTGATAATGTCGTGCTCAGCAGGAGTTTCAACCCGAAAATAGAAGAGTTTGTGATAGCATGCCTCCTTGAGAACGGTGAATCTGCTAAGGATGACGACATTGCTGGAACACTTGGCCATATTGATCCTGAATATGACGCAACAGGAACATTTTCAGAGAAGGCTGATGTTTATAGCTTTGGAGTTCTTCTACTACAAGTTGTTAGTGGTTGGAAATCTATATCAAATAGAGAAGGTGGAAAATTCTTCTGGTGAATCGTGTTAGGGAACTACAAGGAAGTGGTAGGCTTCTGGAGATTGTTGATCCAACACTTGAAGAAGTTCCAAGGAACGCAGTGACACGCTTTATTAACGTTGCACTCTTTTGTATCCAAGAATGTTCGGATCACAGACCGAGCATGTTCGAAGTTTGGCTTATGCTCACAGAAGGATATGACTTCAGTAACAAGGTACTGGGAAGACCATGGCACTCCCAGTCCTCGGGCTATGATGATCAGTACAAGGGTCCTGCTTTTGGTAAGTTTTCTCATATAATCTACGTATTATCCTTTTTAAGTCAGTCCTATATGTCACATCTGCCTCTCAAAATTAAATGTCATAAATATTGATGACAGTTGCAAGTGTGGCGGATGGTTTACATATACAAGCGGATATGAATGGCAGTAATATACTGTATATTATATGGAAATGCTGAGGATTTAAAGAAAGTTAATTTTCATTCGACTGGTTTGCTTTAATCAGACACAGCTCTTATTTAAAAATTTCCTTGTTCTCTTCAAGGCCATTTGAACGATCTTTTACCGTTTCTTTTCTTCACTTCTTGTATTGTCTGACTCTTGCAGGAAATCTGGTTGAAATCTGAAGACAAGTTGTACTCACAGCTGGTACTGGAGGGCGTAAGAATGTAGTATCGTTGAAGATAAACTTATGCCTTGTGCCACTTGAATAAAATATGTTTCCAATATCTGTTGATTTAATTGTGTTATGGCTATCGTGAGTTTCTCAATGGATATTACATCCAAAGAAATGTATATGCTGTTAATTGCAGTTCTAAACTTCCCTCCTCAAGATTTAAGCTCTATGGTTATATAGTATTATTAAACAACAAAAACAATCAAGCCTTAATCTCAAAATGATTGAGGTCGGTTAAGTACAAGGACTCGTCGGAGGAGATAGGAAGCCAGGAAGGGGAGAGCTTATACGAATAAAATATAACGACCTTTTATTTAGACGTTCTCGTACGAAATAATTAGCAATATAAATAAAATTGGTGTTTTTCTAAAGATGTGTGAAGACCAAATTATGGCAAGTTCTGTCACAAGGGTACGGGCAGTCGATAACTTTAGTCACAGCTCGATCAAAAAACCAGTTGCCAACGGAACCTGCAATACCCTGCAAACACAATCATAATTCAGAACCGAAAGTAGCATGGTTGTGTTGCAGAAAATACACAACTCAATTTTCCCCTACTTTGGTCGGGAAGGGGGCTGTGAATGAGGATACAATGCGTGAATAGTCGATGCTAATAATCCGTCCATTCCCATGCAGATTTGATGATATCAGAGTCAGGCCCAACTATAGGGGAGATTCGGAGAACAATATAAAGAAACATTGCAAGAAAATCACAAGAGCTGCAGTAGCAGAACTCAAGTTTATGCATGGTCAAACTCTTAATCCAGGTTTGAATCCTGGCTGCAGCGTAGCTTTTGGGATAGTAAACTTTTGGTTGATGTGGCTGTACAAATGTTTCTGAGGTTCAATGAAAAACTATAACATAGCAAGAAAAGAACACAAGAATTGCCGAAGCACAATTGAAATATTTGTTTGTACCAAGAAAAACAACTTTAATATTTTCTTGGTCAAGCTATTAATCCAGGTTCAAAGCCAGGCTGCAGCATATTTCAAGAGAATAAAACTTTTGGCTATAAAACTTTACAACTATTTCTGAGGTTTATTACAAAATCTTGACATGGCAGAGAAGAAGTTTCACAAATCTGCAGTAGCACAATTCATATATTTGCATGGCAATCTATTTATCCAGGTTCGCATCCTGGCTGCAGCATATTTATTGGGAAAGTAGACTTTCGAATGATATAATTTTCCATTTCTTTCTGAGGGCAATGAAAGCAGAAAATACCTAACAATTATCACAAAGCTCTGTATATGTATTTGCATGCATACTCAAGTTATTATCAAGGCTTGAATCATGGCTGCAGCATATTTCTTAAAAAATAACCCTTTAATGTGATTTTCTATATATTGCTGTAAGTTTTTCAATGAAATCAAAACGTTGCAAGGAAGTATCAAAAGAGCTGCAATAGCACAAACGAAAATATGCATGGTCAAGCTATCTATCCAGGTTCGAATCATGACTGCATTAAATATTTCGATACACTTTGGAAAACTAGGTAGTGTACTAGTGCCAATACATGTTCCATTAATGATCCTACAACTGGATGTGTTATCATGTGTACATACCTTATTTCCAATACGAGGTGAACTAGGGGAAAACCATGTATCCTGTCTCTCAATCTGGCCATGAGCGAAGCATGAATTGATGAAATATCCATTCTTTTTAAACTTAGAAAGCACACTAATGGACCTCAGCATCTGTCTTCTAAAACCTGTTAAAGTCCATTGTCGTGATTGAACTAGATGCAAAATTCAAATCAACAAGACGCCTCATATAAAAGAAAGGAATAATAGGATTGAAACTAAAAGTACTAGTGCACCTTGCAGGAACTGGATCTGCGGGGTACTGCAGTGTGCATTATTTAGTTTGCATTTATACCAGTTTCCATGGGGATCAGCAGCTCGAGTTGCTAAACTTTCCTGAAGCTGGTGAAGCATTGAAAATCATTGGTAAGTTTTCCTCATTCTTGCCAGAATCAGACAGATGTGTATAATTGACTATTAGCATCAGCCATCAGATACCTGCCTACTGTATGGAAAAAGTTTATAGAATGGTTGTGAATAAGACAAGGACTGTCACACCGATTTCTAGTCCACAGTGGCAAGATTTATGACTATTATGTTGTGTGGCAAGATTGGCTGAATTAACTGTCTCTTATTAGATATCTTAATTGGTTCAGCTCCATGATTATCCAGATTGAATATAATTATAATGCAAATGTTTTACTAGATGTCAAGCACCTACTGAGTAGCTTACTGGGTTTCCATCTCTCCTGGAGCAATTAATTTCCTCAATTTCGAAAGAAAATGTGAATGAAGGAGGCTAAACAAAATAGCAGAGTCTACAGAGGAATTGAAAAATCAATGCTACTCATTTGATCAGAGTCGGTGTATGCAATTCAGTGGTCAACCCTGACAAGAGAACTCATTTAAATCTTCAACCCATTCCACGCATTCTGGTGTGCTCTAGTTATGATCCATTGCAATGATGAAGCTAACATAAAACAATGGTATATCGCATAATGACACGGAATGTGCTAACAACGGCTTAGTCTAATGACTAGGGTTGATGACATGGGTTCTAGCCTCTACTGTAGAAAATGAAGGATGAAGGTTAGTTAGGAGGACCAGTTGTTTGTTCAACAGGTGGGAATAAGGGCAAATGTAGGTACAACCATTCACAACAAACCCTCCAAAATCTAGATTTTGGTTAGCATCTAATATGCCGCAAGCTCCTCCTTAAAAGATTGATGTGGTGACTCATTTGAAAGTTACCTTTAAACAACCTCAAACTCTCAAAGTACAATTTAGGTTCATCATCATTGCAATATAAACTGCATTGGACTACAAAACTGCTGCAGCATTCAACTTCAATAGATTTTATCTGAATCACAAGATAGGAAAAATCCGGAGACATGTACCTGCCATGAGTCATAAGCTGCATTAACAAGAAATAGCGGAGTCTTGACACTTGGTATTATACGATGAGGGAAGAAACACTGTGAGGAAGACAAGTTCACAAGAAGTTAGGCTTAGGCCAGAAAATAAAATTGTATTCTTATTGTTGGCAGAGAATGCATGTTCCTTCAGAAACAATTGCTACCATGGTTGGATTGAAACGACTAGTACAACTCTGAGGCAGATTTGAACCCACGCCCTGCATTATTATGTGAAGGTATAAGTTAAAACTCTGATTTTGATGAGCGCACAGATATATTCAAAAGATGAATTAAGATCAGTCAGCTCGGTAGTTTCCTTAACAAACTTCTTGTTTAGGCTGTTCAAATAGGGAGGATGTCACAATGGAGAAGCTTAGGACTCCTGGAAAAATTGTGAACTAAGATGTCCATAAAGCACTTTTTAGAAGTAAGAAAACAATATAGTGACGGTTTTTAAACTCATATATTGAGCACACAAATTAGTACATCAAGTGGCAGACGTATTGTGGGGGTGTTAGATTTGAGTAATTAGCTATCTCCCAGAGCCAGAGATTCCAGAAAGATACCTGTAAGTGGACTACACCCGCAAAAAGTTTTCTCAGAGTGCGTTGACCTGCCACATCAGTTCTGCAACAACAAAGACAGTAATAATGAATGCGTAGATCGTATAGATTGGTCTAGCCACAACACTTTACATGTTGAGCTTCTTACAAACATAATAAGTGTGGAAAAATTACTAGACTTAAGGCAACCATCTGCAAACTCGGTTCTTGATTGCATAAAACAATTAACCATGCTAATTATTATCTTTCAACCAATCATTCCAAATCTTTAGCCTTTTTTTTGTTTTTGTTTGACACGGATAATTCTTTTCTTTAAGCGTGAAACCAAGTGAATATCATATCATATATAAGGATAAATATCTCTGATTAAAACAGTCATATCTCTGATTGGATCAATATTGCTGTAAAAGATTATCATAATTTACAGTGTTACAATCATAGAATTAATTCTCTTGAATAGATGAGGCTCAAAAATTTCTCGAAGTCTATCTACTAGAAAGTTAGAAACTTAATAACTTACACCCTAAAATTAAAGTTACTTGCTTCAAATATCAGTCATAATCTACCAGAGATATTAGTATTCTAACAGTACAATATATAGAAAATAGGATTGATGTACACAATTATTATGCGAGATAGGTCTTTACGCATCAAGAAATAACCCAGCATCACTTAGGCACTTGACTCTTGCTCTCCTTGAGAATAATCCTCGGAACTCATCACAATGGAGAATAGATGCCAGACCCCCAGCTGAGCTCCCAGAAAGAAGAGCCTACATATTTAACATTTAGACATTAACACTAAGCGGATTCCCTGAAATTCACAGATGAGGCCCAAACATATATCAAGTATTACCTGATTGGCATACCTCATTCCATGTGACATCAGCTCCTCCATAGCAGTTAAAAAAATGCGCTGCCCTCTAAAATACAATTGTGCTTCCTATGTTAAAAGGCAGAATTTAGCATTCTAAAAAAAAAAGATATGATAGTGGTAAATTAGTATAAGTGCATGGTGAAAGTATAAAGCAAGATCTAAAGTTGAAGGGTTGAACATATTGCAGTAATCCTAAATGGGACAGAAAGCTTAATTCTAGTCAATTTGTCATTGGGAAGGCAGACTATCTAATTTTTATCTTCATGCAGATGGGAGCACACTCAACACTGCAAATAGTTTCATAGATGTTGAGCATGGGTATATGAGGAAAACTTGGTATTAATACTGGTATTTAAAAAGCTAGTCAATTTCTCAATATTCGATCAAAAGTTTGTACTGAACTTCTTTGACATATAAGCGTCGTTAACTCATTCCCCCATATATTAGACTCGGTCTTTATCTCGAAAATCCTTTTCTTCCCCTTCTATCAGCTTAATATTTTCTCAGGTGGCAGACTGCTATTCCTTTCAGTAAGTCAGATGATAGTTACACAAACCTCATTTTGACTGTCCCCACTGAACGAGGCACCATCACAGTAGCGGATCTTCACTCTGTTCCAATTATAAAAATCTGTGGAAAACCATTGACACATTGTTGAAACTATGTCAGTCCACTAGTACAAATGGAAAACACTAGACAGTGGCTCACAAAATAAAGAAAGAGAAATCAAGTTCGGTGATTTAAATTACCCAAATGGAATGTATGCCAACATATTACCAGGATTTTCATAACGTTTATTGCTAAGTATTCCCGTGAAAGGTATAAACTTTTCCATGTAATTTGATGATCCATGACGTGTTCTCTTTCTGTAAGCACAACTTCTTATTGTATTACACCATGCTCCTCCCTGTTATTATCCCAAGTGAAGTCAGAATACCAGCCACCAAGGGGAAATCGAACCATTTGCAGATTATTCCAGCTGAAGTGGATCAATTTCAGCAACTGTCATCTCCTGAATAGTCAGATTTTCACACACCTCAAGGTCAACAATCCAGCTGTTTGCTCCTGATCCGTATCCGCGGTGAAGATGATAACCAGGCCATGATCCATCCAAGCAGACTGCATGTCAGTATCAATAAATTATGAGACATGAAGCCATTGTAACTGTCATATAACAATCACCTTTCAAGTGGGAAATTAGAGGTTGAGACCTAAGTTTAGCTACCCCCCAGGCGTAATTTAGACTAGTTGAGGTTAAATGATTATGTAAGAAGCTATAATATATTTAACATGGTTTAACTAGTATAAATTCCAAAGCTGCTTAATGATCATAAATCCTTTAAGTATATCAAAGACTATTTTCAATAAGCCACTTCTTAGTTCTAGACTGCTGAGCACGTACTAATGTTTGAGTGATCACAGTCCGATCAGATGACAAGGGTCATTGTTCCAAGAACTACAGAAGTCTACTACAAAGCTCTAACCTACATGTTCCATTCTTTAGTACATCCAAGTTTTTTAATCTTTAACTATGTGAGGATGCCAACCTGCCGTTCAATTTTCATACTTCACTGCTCAATAACCATGCTCATACAGTCATACTTAGAAAGGCTAGATGATTTCTACAAATGGTATGTTATTCGATGACGACTAGGTAGATTGACTAAAGCTTCACCATTAACTCATACACTCTATCTAGTACAGCCGACAAACAACACATAAAAATTTAAAAGGGAGACAACTTCTAACAAAGACCTTGTACTGCCACACATGAGATTAATTCAATAATACATCAATTCAGTTCGCATTTATTCAATATACATGAGAAAAATCAGGCATTGGTCTTGCATGCTCAAACGAACCAAGTATTTAATACCAGGAGTCCATGACCATCATCTAATAGCCTATCCAACAAATGAGGTTCATTGACAAGAATAATGGTTGTGATCCTTTCAACACTTGTAAAGCATATCACTAAATCATTTAACTAGATAACTACAAAATTGAGTTTTTTTTTTGTTGGTAAATTGAAGCAGCTAATGCTGCAGGGAGGGGATATGAGGATTTGAACTAGGGACAAGTCCAAAGCAGGTTGATCTCCTAATCATTGGGCCAACCTTCCTCCTCTAAATTGAGCTTATTGTAAACTAAGTACAACCATGACCGCCTATCCAACTAATGAGGTTCATTGACGAGAAAAAATGGTTGTGATCCTAACAACGCGAATGCCTTTTGGGCTTGAAGCGTGGATGATGCGACCTCTTGGTCCATCCTGCTCTGACCAACTCAACTAAAAGCCTAAGCATGGTTGCGGCTCAATCATTGGTCATACCATAATAAACACATCTATACCATAACACTAATTCATACAGCTAAATAACTACTGAATTGAGCTCATTATAAACTAAAAGGAGAGTAAAAAAGTGTACCAGCTCCTTTAGATGCAGCCCAAGGAATGAGAGTGAGACCAACCATGAGAGGTTTACTACTAGACCATCCATTTTTCTCTCCATACAAAACCTCAGTCACATTCAACTCAGCAAACCCATCCTCTTTCGCAAAGCAAACAACCATCATAACAACACCACCAAAAACCCACACATAATTCATCACTACTGACCTCAAACTTCCCATAATGATCATTTCCTCAACTCTGATCAAACTTTCTAGCAAAAGATCAGGTAGAGCTAGTTAGAAGCTAGCTAGAAGAAAAGGAAATCTAAGAAGTGACATTGGTGTGGGCCACCAAGAAAGAGACAGAGGTGAGAAATGTGAGAGTGGCAGGCTTTACAGTTGGAAGCTCACGGAAGATGTTTGTGCTCAACTAATATTATTACACCCTTCTGTCTTTGCCGCACACTTGCTTTACTTTCCCTACGTACCACACTTTTTAATGTTATAAGTTTCCCGGGTTAAAAACCACTATAGCCGTTGTCCTACTTGTTAACTACTGTATGACGGTGTCCCCATAATATCCTCATTTTACTATAGTAACTAGTTTTTGATTTTCTATAATAACTTGTTTTTTATTGACTTTTTTTTGCCGTCATTTGCTTATTTATGTTTTATTTAAAGTATTTAATGTTAGATTGACAATTATAGGGTAAATATATGAAAACTTAATTTGTTAATTTCTAATGTCATTATTGGATTTGAGGGTAAAGAATAATGTGAAGATATCCCCGGGTAAAAAGTTTATCCTCATTTTACTTTGATGATTGAAGTATGTCAAATGTTAGTTACTAATTTCTCTAAATATACGATTCGTTAAAAATTTATAATTGATTTATTTGTTACGGGTAGATTTTTGGTTTTCTTAATGATGTGGGAGAGACAGAGCTGTTATTTTTTGTGCGAGTAGATATTCCACGTACATATATGTGTAATAGACTTTTAAATTACACAACTATTCCTTCTATTCCAATGGGTTTACTCATTTGGTTTTTCACGCTTATCAAGATCACCTACGGAGTAAGGAATATTTTTTATTAGGGTAGGCGAAGACATTTAAGAATTTTTTAACCATTGATGACAAGAAATATTAGATAATAAATGAATACTATTGTGTCTGAGCATTAGGCACAAATCTATACTATTATCTTAAACACTTAAGGATTTATATAGTGAGGAAACGTGACGCGTAATAGGGTCATAAATTTGTACTACAAAACTCTTCTTGATGAAATTTATGTAGGATAGTAATTTAAAGGACACCATCTTCATTAGAGACCTTTCAAGTTTTATAACAGTCATGGTTCAATCATTTTTTAAATTAACTAATTAAACTCATTGAATTATCTCTTTATGAATTGGGTAAAACTCCTTTTATTTGACTATTGGTTTTCCTCTTTTACTCAATTACTTACAAATGGTATATATAAGAGCAATCGAATAATGTTCGCATCCTCTTTCGAGACGTGATCACCGTTTTTGAGGTACCCTTATTTCATACATTGGCTTCAGTTCATCGCTTATTATGAATTGATATGAGTGCAATACTATTTTATTCCTACGACCTTCATATTATATTTATTATTTTATCTGCAATTTCCCATTACTCGAAAACCAAATCATTGTTTGTTCTCCATTCATTTGAATCATTTTAAGGTCACATATTGACCCAATTTTAACATCTATTCTTATGTAATAATTAATTCAATTACATTTAGTGAGGTTTTTGATACATACTATGTTTGTGTTTGATTTTAACATCTATTCCTATGATGGGGTCATTTTCTTAAAATTACCTTGAACTTTAATTACTTTTTAAAAATATCTCTAAACTCTGGTTTTTGGTCTTAGATGCCAAAACACTTCCAAACACAAATTGACGTTAAATTTTATATTTTTATTACCACAATTGTGTCAATCTCGAAAAATAAGTGCATTAAAAATAACCACTTTAAATGAACGCTAAATGTGAGGGTTATACTTCTTATAAGAACCGTCAATGAAGTGCAAAAAAGCCCTGATTCGAGCCGGACAGGGCTGGCCGATGATCAGTTCTAGTCTCTAGACACCACCACCTTGGACAACCCCATCCTCCTACTAGGACTCCTACCCTCACCCCTTACCCCTAGAGGCTCCTCAATTAATCGGGCAGAGGAGGCGCCTCCTCCTCGCAGGGCACCTCTTATCCCTTTTCCATCTCACAATGGCCCCATCATCCCAAGGGCGCCCCATCCTTCTCCACTTGAGGCTCCTCTTCTCCTCTCTCGAGGGTTCCTCTCTAACTAGCCCCCCGGACGCCTCTCCTCTTCCCATGAGAGGCTCCTCTTTTCCCACAATGGCCCCTCTTATTGCGCTCCCCACACCTTCTCTACCCCCTTCGCTACGCGCTCTCAACACTCCCCTACACCCGCCCTCGTACGACCCTTCCATGCCAACCTAATAGATGAAAATTCAAATAGACAGACATGATTGTTACCTGTTGGCACACGTATAACTGAAAATTCCAATAGATTCAAGTGAGTTCTCTAAGAAATAAACTTTGATGCTTCTGTATCCAAGCAGTCTTTAAGACTCTAGATTTCCTAAACTAGTACTACATCTTTACCACTTCAACTAAATGTCTTTAAAACATCCATAAAGACAGCCAACTGTAGCCAAATATAAGATCAGTTTCTTGAAAAGAATTGATGATGACATTTCACTAAAGACCAAACAACAAAGATTAACAAACCATTTACCCAAAATTCAAATCCACAGAATTTGATTTACACAACAACATTAATCAATAAAATATGCTCAGAGCCTCAATCTTTTAGCTAGAAGAAACTTAAGGAGTGAAGCAATTACATTACCATAAGCTATTTACGCAACTACTTTTCTGCATCAACCTAACTTGATTACTAACCCTTGAGAAAACCCGACTACAAATCGAAAATCCCATAAGAAATGAGATCAATATAACATAAATAACCAACCAAGTTACCCACAATCTCAATCTCAATCACTTACACTAAACAATATATCCGCTTTACTCCTAACTTCATACACATGATACAATACACCCACAAATCAAAAATCCTTCAAATAGACAGAAAAATCCAAATTTAGGGCAACGTTATTCATACCCATTTCAATGAAGGATTATTTACCTATAGAAATGAAAAGATAACCCCTTGTACTTCGTCAGCAGAATACGATGTACAACCACCATAAATTGAGAACAATGTTTTTATGGAATTATAGGTAGGTGGATTCTAATAAATAAACATTCTTATGAAATACTTCATCTAACTAAGTTGATTTGAAAATCCTCCAAAAAAAAAACTAAGTTGATTTGAATATGTGAATCTAAATTTTAAAACTTAATATTACATGCATTACATATACTTGTATGATACATATCGGATAAGTATGGTAAAGGTGAATTCGTAATCTACACTTTCTTCTGCATCATACTAAGGACTACAGGATTCGCGTTTGGGTTGAGCATTTCCCACATCTTTCTAGCTAGCACCCAAAAAGCTAAGAAAAACATAGACAAGAAAGTTTCCCGATATCATTGAAGTATACGATCGCTATATAAATCATCCACCTTTTGGCTCTTCATAGTCGTCAGGCTTTGGTCGGGTGTTCATAAGAATCTGCATATAAGATTTAAATTTAAGAATTAACCTTAAGCGAAAATGACGAGTAAAATTCTTAAATTTTACAAAGGAAAATTGGAGGACATGAGTACATGAGATATGGGAACAAATCATAATTAATTAATTAATTATTGAGAAAAATAACATAAGATTATTAGCTTGAGAATGTTAGCATATTAAAATAGCGTATTTAAGTTATTCGATTTCTAATATCATGCCATATGTAACACACACATACATATATATAGAGGACTTTCTCCATACCAATGGTCAAGTCATTCAATTATACCAAAATTTATCCTCCATTATAATTCTCAGAGAAACTGTTATATAGATGGATTACATGTTTTTGTAAAGAGCTATTTCTTTTATTATTATTTATTTATATAAATGGAGTATCAAGTTACCTTGCGAAGCATGTTGTTCTCGTTACCAAGGGTAGAAATTTTCTCCTCTAGTTTAAAGTTCTTCTCCTCCAATTCTTTGGCTCTTGACTCCAAATCATTTACATAAACCTTCTTCCTTTCGCGTGCTTGTTGAGCTGAAACCCTATTCCTCAAAAGCCTGCATTTTTCACAAGTCAATTGGATGAAAACTTTTACAACTTCTAGTAAATTTTGTAAATATGTAAGTAGCAAATATGCACTCACAAAAGATTGTTAACATTTGCTTTTCTAAACTTTTAATTTTACAATCTCACATAGTATATCATGATAGAGGATAAAAGGTGTAATGAAGCATGATTCAGGCATTATTTGATCCATGTTTTAAGCCTCATGCCCCTAGTGGAGATTAAGAATTCGAATGAAAATGACATTTTTAATTTTCTTAACACTAAAAACATCATTATATATGAATTTGGATGAACTTAATCGAACTTTGTGCATGGCGTACGCATTCAATAAACATAAGGAGTGTTGCACTCGGAAATTGATGGCTAATTAACTTTCAAGCATGATATTACCTTAATTCGTTCATCAAGCCCAACGAGTGGCAGATTAATCTGGAATGAGCTAGTTTATTGGTTTGTTTCTTATCCAGGGAGACAAAGTAAAACATGCAACTGATAAAATGGTAATGGATGTGATCACTTAGGGACTTGGATATGTTAATATGACTATGGAGGGAGTCATGTTTTTAGTTATGATGTTTATGTCCTTCACTTGTATCTCAGTAATTTAATGCTTGGCTGTTTTATGATATATCTCGCTTACTTTCTAGTATGGTGTGTTTGCTAAGTCAGTTCAATCACTTTATTTGACTAGTTTATTTATTTTATTTTTTTCACCAAAAGTTTCAATCACCTTAAATTTTAAAGTTGTTTGATGACACAATCTGAAACACATTTAAGTTGACTGAAAAAGTAAGCTACTTGGGTTACATGAAAAAAAAATTCAGTCACCTTAAAATTTCAGGTTTCGGGTACCTTTTTCATATTTCATTTTTGCCAAACACACCCTATGACTATACTTGGCATGCAATTTCAGGTATCTTATAAGCTAATATTGACTTAAATAAGACTTGATTGACCAAAACCAAAAATGTTAAGTAACTCCATCTTCTTAGACTATGTTCGTTGGACCCTCTAAAACTGGTGACACTCAAATTTTTATTCATATTTTTTAGCCAAGTACACAATGACACTGATATTTATTTTTTTGCACTCGATGGTGCCCTTCAAGATTCATGACCCTCTATACTCTCTCCTTCTTTTCAATTATACCATGTTTACATCTTCTCGATATGACCGTTGATATATTTTTATATTTTTTAGATTTTTTTAAGTCATGTTTATGGCCATAATATTATAAGTTTCAATAGCTATAATTAAAAAGTAGGAGAGAGAAAGCCACATGTCATTTTTTCATATCTCTTCAGATTTTCTTTTTCTTTTGCCTTTTTTTATTTTTTGCACTTTTTTTTTTGGCACCAATTTAAAGGGGACAAATGTGGCCTTTTGTCTCCCATGACACTATGTTTCAAGAATGTCACAAGATGACATTTTACTCTTCAGTGTCACCATCTATTTTCATTTTTAAGGCTTTATACCAAATAACAAGTCTACCCATTAAATCTCAAATATTATTTCAAATATAATCATGTCTTTGTCAAATATCACTTATTTGTTTAACAAATTGCATCAAAAACTTTAATTAAAAAAAGCTCCCTTATCAGGTCTCAAATTTAAGGTACCTAATCAAGTAACTTATCAGTTTTCACTCACATATCAGTGTTCAGTTAACTTATCAAGTTTCGACTGCCTTATTAGTCTGTTATGCCAAACATAGCCTATATAAGGAATTTTAGGCACTAAATATAAGGGATATTTCCTTTTATCACCTTGTGGTTTTGCATTTTTCTTATAATCACCCTGTCATTTTTTGACTTTTTTTATATCACCCCGAGTTTTGTGTTTTTGGTCTTTATAGGGCAAAATACTCACAAACCCAAACGGTGTTAAGTTTTCTGTTAAAGTAATTAATGTTTGAGGGAGAGAGAAACTTAATGAAAGAATTAAAACCCCTAACATAAACACTACCCTCCACCAACCCAAAC
>CAAKMY010047543.1:0-22117 GCA_901111285.1 Corrigiola litoralis | reverse complement strand
TATATTGGAAAGTAGCCACAAATCAATCTCTACTTATGAATAGTGCCCAAAGTCAAAATAGGAACATCATATAAAGACAGAGAGAGTAATATATATGATTTTATGTCTATATTACTCATTTTATTAAGAGGAAATCACTCATAGGTCCTTGTGATAAGGAATAGCACCCTAATCATTGATCAATTTGAGTGTCCTTAAATTGGGATAGTCTATTTCATAAAAGATCGTTTCAATCAACATATCTAGCTCCTACCGATCTCTTCGTAAAGGGGTTTAGTGAAGATATATGAAATTTTGTGTAAAGTATCAATGTAAGATAAGGTCCTATCATTGTTTTCAGCAAGATCTTTAATCATAAGAGGACATCATACACTATTTTGTCTTTGTCTAAAAGGAGCAAAATAAAGTTGTAGATAAGATTTAAATTTACCATTTCATAGTTGAAAGGTGAGAATTGCACTTAGAGTTCGATGCTTACAAATAATACATTGTTTGTGAAACACAATCCCTATGAGTAGTGTACCTTTTATAAAATGGATGATTTATAAAAAAAAAAGTCTTGTGTCTACGCGTGAATACCTTGGCCGAATTTTGTACAAGATATGTTTCATGCATGCTTTGATAAAGAATTAAGAAATGAGCTGAGTATGTTGCTATAGTAAGTTAGTAGTGATTCAATGACCTATATACACCTATATTGAGAAGAAGAAGAAAGATATAAGAATGTCTAAACTTAGTGCATAGTTCAACAAGAAGTTTATTATTTTTTTGAAATAAGGGAGATGTCCAATACATTCTAAAAATTGGCTTAAAATAGGAGCTGAAATCAATTTTCAAATTGATCCTAAATGGGACAAACGAGGATAACTTAGCTATTTAGCTAGGTGCAGCCAATGTAATGAGTTTTGTTCTATAAAAAAATACTTATCAAAGGTCATCTAATTTCAAGATCATTTAAATTAGTTACTCTACAACTTGAAGCAGGAAATAAGATCGGTTTAATGATTAAGTGTTCAACGTGCGTGAGAATTATCCTACATTCAATCTTCATATATCCCTTCCTCCCCAATTTTTCATAATGTTGATAAAAAAAAACCACTTTAATTAGATATATAAATTAAGAACAATTAGTCTTTTCAAATATTTTTTATTTAATTAATAAGTATAATGAGTTTCGATTCAAATAAGTTTATGTACGTTTGCTGAGCGATTTGGAATAGTCGCAACAAGGCGGTGTTCGAGGATCAAGGGTCTACTCCATTTGAAGTGATAAACTATATATATCAGTGGTCTGATTGATAGCAGTCATTCTCCTCTTGAGGCTGCAACTATGTCCTCGAGTGGTGTGGTCCAGAAGTGGAGTTGTCCTCCGTGGGGTGTGACTAAGTTGAACATTTATGCGAGTGTGGTCAAAGATAAGGGGTACGGGCTTGGTTTCGTTTTAAGGGATGATGAGGGGAATGTTTTGATATGTGGGAAGCAGCAAGAGTTGATTTCATGGAAATGAGATGTGCAGAAGCGAAAGCAATAGCTTTTGGGCCACATTTCATGGGCTTGCATAGTTATGACAATTTTATTGTGGAATCTAACTGTAAGAATCTAGTGGAGGCTATCGATGCAAAATCTAGAGAGAGGAGTTCCTACCATCTGATTGTTGAGCATATTATTGCTTTGGCGAGCTCGTTTGCTAGTATTTCTTTTCAGCTTAGAAGTCATAGTTGTAATAAGGTTGCTCATCGCTTGACACATTTTCATCATTGGGCGATAGGTAGTAGAGTGTGGTTTGGTAGCTCGCCTCCTGATATTGTCAATCTTATTTCCTCCGAAGCTTTATTGAATGAATAATGATGACCTTTCGGTCTTTATTTAAAAAAAAAAAAAAACTCTTCCATTTTACCGAACTGAATTCTCAATTAGCGAAATTGCAATTAGTCATGAGCAGGCCAAACATTTTGGGTTAAAAAATCCTACACAAGACCCCAATTAGGAAAATTAGACGACCTGCCTTTCTCTTAATCTTTCGCATTGGCACAATGGCCACAATCCCTCAATAATGGCCACAATCATGTTACTCTTACTTTATGATAATGTCAAACAGATACGTAGTGGAGTACCAAATAGTGTCGATACTTTTTTTTTATTTTTATTTTTTGTACAGAAGAGGGGCCGGCCAAGCCCCAATAATGTCGATACAGATATGATTATTTGCATGAAGATAAAGATACTTTGTATAGCTAGTGATCCCCATTGTCGCATACTTCTCTTAAAATAACTTCAAAGTTCCCAACCATGGAAAAACCAACTACATCTTCCCACGTGGTAGCAATACCATACCCTGGGTGGGGCCATGTCAACCCACTTCTCAACTTCTGCAAGCTCCTAACACTAAAGAAGCCTAGTCTCCATGTCACCTTCATAGTCACTGAAGAGTGGCTTGGCTTGCTTGGCTCTTTTGAGCCATCAACTGGCATAACATGCGCCACCATTCCTAACGTTATTCCATCTGAGGTCAACCGTGGAGCTGACCTTGAGGGGTTTATGCATGCCATCATGACTAAGATGACTGTACCAGTGGCGCAAGTAGTTGACCAACTTGAGCCGCCTGTGCACTTGATCATAGCTGATACGTTCCTTAGCTGGACTGTTGAGATTGCTATCCAGCGAAGTATTCCTGTGGCTTCGTTTTGGACTATGTCAGCTTCTATGTTTTCCATGTTTTATCACTATGATCTTATTGTGGATGGCTTGGATTCATCAGCTGATCAGGCTCAAGGTAAGTGATCAGAAGTGTTTATTGTCTCAAAAATTTGTGTTTCTTCCAAAGAATAGTTAAAACAATCTATTATCTCTACCTGTATGGCATTTTTCTAGTTGGTGACACAGAAAGTTGGGTCTTACTTGATGATTTGTGCAGTCACTGTGGATACTAATGAAATATATACTTATATTTGGTTGATCACAATTCACAAATTAAATCTTCATATTCTATAAGTAGCTCTTGCCTCGTAAATCAAGAAACCATGCATGTCCTATGTTTAATACAAATAAAATTTGAATTGAAGTATGGAAGAGTTAGTTTTGATTGTTAACTTATAGCCAAAACTGAGCCTTTTGGTTTGCAATGATGTACTTAACGAACTTTTGTTGATGATGTTGTTGATGAAGGATGATTATGATCGAGTTTTCTTTGCGCGCATGAATGCAATTTTATTTCTGTTCCTTGATCTATTGCCGAGTGATCTTGAACTCACTAACACAGTTCAGTTTTTACAGTAGCAGGAGACGAACATCGCATTGACTACATTCCAGGATTTTCACCCATACGTTTGGCAGACCTTCCAGATGGCTTTAGCCCAGGACACAAGTCTAAAATGAGCGTACTGCTGCGGTCCATATACATGGTAGAAAATGTTCAGTATCTTGTCTTCAAATCAATCCACGAGCTCGAACAATCTGTCATCCATGTTCTTAAGCCTAAACTACCTATCATCACATACACAGTAGGCCCTTGTCTACCCCGCTTAAATCTCGAAAATGTCGGCAATCAACCCGGTTACTTACACTGGCTAAACTCCCTGCCTCAGAAGTCTGTATTGTATGTATCATTAGGCAGTGTGATCGTAGTCACGAGCGAACAGATTGATGAGCTTGCCGCTGGTTTATATAGCAGCGGTGTCACGTACTTGTGGGTAGTCCGTGGTGAGGTCTCGAGACTGAAAGATACTTGTGGAGAGAAGGGGATGATAGTGCCCTGGTGTGATCAACTGGGGGTCCTTTCTCATAGTTCTGTGGGAGGGTTTTTAACACATTGTGGATGGAACTCAGTTCTGGAAGGTGCATTCGTGGGTGTTCCAATGCTCACTTTTCCATTGTTTTTCGACCAAAAAGTAAACAGTAAGCTAGTGGTGGAGGACTGGGAGATTGGATGGAGACTGAGGACTGAAAGCACAAAAAGTTTGGTGAAAAGAGAAGAGATTGCGAGGATTATAAAGAGGTTCATGGATTTGGAGAGTGATGAGAGGAAAGATTTGAGAAGAGATGTAGAGAGGTGCAGGAAATATCGAAATCAGCAGTTGCAGGAGGATCAGCTGAAGCAGGCCTTGATGCATTTTTAAGCGACGTCTAGGTGCGCTTAAAAAGTGAAATTTGGAGTCTGTCATACTTTTGGCCTAAGCTTATCAAGCTAGCCAGGGAGGAGGGATATACCTTGGCAAATATTAGGCAAAACGAGTGAAGAAGGGGAGGGGGGAGACACAACCACACTGCTGCGGGCAAATTTTGAACTTAAGCAGCTAATACTTGCTTCACATTCCGGAAATGAAGGAAATGCATCACGTTTTATGGGAGACACAATGGAAGTCTTAACTAAGGGAAGTGAATATCATTAGTGGCATGGTCTCTCCAAAGCCGTTTGTAGGTAATTTTCTAATAACTTCTCTGCTATTTCATTATTGTGTCTATATTTTACAGAAGAAAAAAAAAAAAAGGAGCAAAAGCACAGTGGAGCTGCATCTAAGTCGGAGCACTAGCAGTGCACGCACTACAGTCAGACTAATAGCACAGCGCAGCGCATAACAGCTGTGCTCACACAGAAGCCCTCAATGTGGTGAATTTATGATAGACTCGATCTTCATCCCTAGAAAATACAAAAAGCACTAGCAACTTACTCTACCACCGAAGGGTTTGATCCCTTTGGAAAAAAATCTATCGGAAATCAAATTGTTATACCAGGTTTAGGAGGTGATTCATATGGGTCGCATTCTTCAAAAGAGCTCAAAGAGGGCGATATTTGTCGCCCTACCAGGTTTCATAGAACAAATTAAAGGGTACATATCTCTGTTTTGACTTGGGCTTGCTAAGTTAATTAGCTTATAGGAAGTTTGTATACATTTACTATAAAATTGGAAGATCTTTTCCTAGTATTTGTGTTCAAAGAGAGTTACGTTTTGCTCGACTTGCTTCCTCTTTGACAGTATCAAAGACGGCGTTTAGCTTTCTCTTGCCTTTTTACAATTACACAGTGCTTCCTAATCTGAGCTAACAAGAACCTCCAAGTATTAAGGTTTACCTAGTACCAACCTGCCGGATTTGAACCAGTAACCTAAGGACTATATGTGGTTATTTAACTAACTATAGTACTTCGCTCAACCAATTGAGCTAAGGTTGGCTCTTGTACTTGAATGTAGAAATCTTATTATGCTCCCAAAGTCCCAAGAGCAAAAAGCAGAGGTAGCACTAAACTTTATGAAATCTAATCAACTTATGAAAAGCAGAGGTAGCACTAAATCTCATTATGTTCCAGTAATCATGTACTGAAGGAGCACCAAATCAATCAACATCAACTTTTGAGTAACAAAAGCGCACTATAAGTAAGAAATAGTTATTTTCTGACATGATTAGAATTCGGTGCTCTTTTATCATTCAAGGTTATCATTTACCACCTTGAATGTAAAAAGATTTTGCGGAACTCCAAATTTGAAGTTGAGGGATTTTGGAAGAGGTGAATGGAAGTGCAAGGATTGCTATTTGCCAAAAGATTAAAGCACCTACGGTTAATAGTACTTCGTATTAGACAAGATTAGATACAATAGAGTAGATTAGAAATCAACAGTAATAATTAATTAACCGACTCTTTGTAATTAGCAAGATAGAAATATTTAAGAGGAAAAATAACCAATTCACGTCACTGTGGAAAAATGGTATATCTATTGATCACTTATTGGTCCTAGCACCATTCAACATATATTTCTCATCCCGTTACAATGAATCAAAAAAAAAAAAAAAACTTAAGCTAATTCATAGTATAGAACATCAGAAGTCGATTAAGGACACTTAGGGCCCCCTTCCTTTGTTTTAATGTTATCGTAGCATGGGCATTCCCCTCTATTTCCAAAGGTACCTGATGGTACGCAAAGACATTTTTCACAGCACTGGTTACAAAAGAACAGGCATGGCTTCCTATGGGAAGTTGCGGAGCACCGAACATCACATGCTGCCGGACATCCTGCAATAACCAATAGTGACCAAAATAATTAATGATAATTATTGTGCATATGGCAGTTTCAAATTAAGATCATATTCATTTCCAAAATGGCATAAACAAGAAATAGAGAGTCGACATTTACCTTCTGCTGTCAAAGAACCTTCACCACCAGCCTGTTAGTTTAGTGCGATAAAAGGAAAAAAGAGACGTTAGCTTAGTAAGAGTATAAAACCATGCCTGAATAATTGCAATACCGTAGAGCATTAAAACTAAGATATGTATAGAGTTTCAAACAGATAACGTAGCTAGGGTTTATGTGAGTCGTTTATCAATATGGGGGAAAAATGCGGTCATATGCATGTTACTAAATCACAAATTAGGGGTTCTTGGGAAATTATATCTACACACGTATAGATATGAATTTCAGCTGTAAGTCTGTAACAATAAAAATGTACATAGCTGGTGATGTGGAACTTACTTTTGAAACTTCTATGATTATCATTGACACCAAGAAGAACATAAGGAAAGAAGAAACATGAAATCGTGATGTTAGGGCCATTTCTACTTCAATTCCAAAGTAATAATTACCCACTCAATTTTTGATCGATGATTCATTTCATGCTACTTGGTATTTCATATATAGAGTGGGCAAGATGGCACACTACTTCATCAAGTATATGTGATTTTTGCTTCGTTCCCAAATTAGTATGTAATCTACACATGCATGCACGCAGAGATTTCTTAGCTTGATGATCAAATATTCGAAAGGAAATTTGGATACTTTCGCAATTAAAAGAAATCATTAGAAACATCTACCTTAATTGATTAATTAGAAAAAAATCAGAATACTGTACATTATTTTATTCCTCGATCGCATGCATGGATATTGTAAGATCTGCCAAATTGAAGACAAATTTGTAATATATGTTGTACCCCCTAGTGGATAATCATGAACTTTGTACTAAGGTAGCAATATCTCAAAATTTCCTACAAACTATGATAATTATTGTACGAGAAACTTGATTTTATTTTATACCCTTGTTGATCATGTCATTGTTAGTCTGTTACAAAATGATAGGATATTAATGGTCTCCCGTATGGTAATTGTATATACACCCTTTGTGATTATGATGCATCATGCTCCGAAATAGATATGGATAAGTATGTGTTATATGTCTACGTTTGGCAGAATAGACTGATAAGATAGTTGAAAACTGATAAGGTGACTGGAAACTTCGTAACTGTTTCTATCACTCATAACAAACATTATACTTATCTTAAATTCATCAAAACATAACATACTAAGAGACATCTATAACTTCGTCAACTCGCCAGAAAGGATCATCATTTTCAATCATACTCTAAGATCAGCAAATCGAGTTGCCCATGAGTTAGCCTAGTATGGTACGAATGCTGATGTCAATCAAACCATCCATTTCATTGCTCCAACCTGTGCAAAGGCTACTTATGAAGAGGATAAACTTCCTCTTGACAATGCAACGAATCCTTTTCACCTTGACTAGACTTGACCGGACTTACCTGCTAGAATTCCTATGTTTATGTTCATGTTTAGTTACTTATCGGATATTATGTGCCCTCATGTTTGGTTCCTTCTTCTCTTGCTTCTTCTGTCTTCCATGCTTTGATCGTTTGTACTCTTCTCTTCTGTCCTTCTTCTTTCTCTTGCTCTCTAAGTTGTTCTAGTCCTTTGTTATAACAATATTGCTTGGTCCGACATATTAAAACTATGAAGACGTACTATGAACTTGGTCCGACATATCAAAACCCCTTTTTTGAATCAATTTCTATTTGGCAATCTTTCATGAGTGAGTCTATTAATCTGACATAATATTATTTTTTCGGGTCCGAAATATGTACACAAAATTACCAATAAGAAATAAATCCCCGACTTTATGATTGGAATAAAATAACTTTAATTATTTGATTAATTATGAGGAGAAATACAATGTAACTCGCCAAAATTGTTAGTGATGAATGACTAACCATCACAAAATTCGTACTACAGCCTTGTAATGAACTCCACATATTCCATACCAAGGGCTCAAAAACAAACCAATACATATTGAAACTGGTTAGTCTCACTAGTAGAGAGGTTGACTTTTTTTTTCTATCATGTAAAAGTTGAATTTGTGTGTGAATTTGAGGCTTATCGTCCACCAAAGAGTTGATGGTAGCCCCTTAATATGACAATGTCTTCTTTTTTTGTCCTAATATGAAAATGGAAAGTTGGTTTTCTCTGGAAAGGTTTATCATGAAGATTAAAGACCCACTATAATTATTCACTAGGCATAATATGATGAAGTTCAAAGAATTAGGCCCACCATACTAATGTTAATATGTTATTGTCACCTTTCAAGTGTCAAATGTAGAGTTCTTATTTGCGACTTTGTGCATTCTTTAAATATGCAAAAAAAAAAAAAAAATAACGAGATTCATCAATAGTATGGTGACCTCTAGCGGTGACAATGGGTCGGAGGCAACAAGCTCCTTATCCTAGCCACTTTCTTATTACCTAAAATCCATCTCAAACTCCGTATCCACCAGTCCGCTATTCGTATCCAATCCGTTTCAATTCCACTACCTTCACATTTGACCCGTCTCCGACCCGCCATTTCAATTCCACGTTTATCATAAGTAAATAATAACTAAATGGACTACATAAATAAAATATAGCTTATAATTATAACCAAGTAACCAACAAATCACATGTCACAACTCACACCTCACAAAGTCACAACCAAATATCAATGACAACTCGGAGGCTGGTCGAATGTCCGCCAAAGATGAGTCAAAGGTCCATCGAAAGCAAACGGGTCGGAGATCCATCAGGTTCAGTGTAAGATCGAGCTCCGACCCGCCTCCACTTCTAAGTCAATTTTTTCGTATCTATTGAAAGACAGATTTCGATCGAATTTAGTTATTCTTATCGGATCAGACTCGAACATGATTGTCATCATTAACTAACCCCCTATTCAATTAAAACTCATTGAACTGAATTAAAAGCAACTATAATAGAAAAAAAAAAAAAGAAAAACTAAAAAAAGATAGGTCCACATAGGCAAATAGAGAAAATGGAGCGCAAAAAACGGAAATGAACGACTCTATGGTTCGATCACCACGAGACTCGCTCCTCCTTTATTATTATTACGAAACTTAATCAATCAATCAATCATCCCCACCAAAAACTGTACGTGCTATCTTCCTTTCTTTCTTTATCTCTTCATACAATCACACATTTCTCCTTATATTACACACATAACATACAAATATCACATTTTCCAAAATAGCCAAAAAGGAAAAAACTCAACTTTTTTTTTTTTTTTTCTTCTTCTTCCTTTTTTTTCAAGGTGACATCTTTTTTTGTTTTTAAGATTTTTCGTTACATTTTCTTGGGTGGAAATTAAGGGATCAGATCTGTGTTTGGTGGGTCTGTTTCAACTTATCAGAACGGATACTCTTAGGTAAATATTATTATTATTATCTTTTTTAATCTTTGTTTTTTTAGAGGATTCGAACCTGGGACAACCCCGCTTCAGGTTGAACTCGCAACCATTGGGCCAACCTTGCTCGTCGTTCTTATCTCTCGTATTTAATGTTTTTGCCATTGTTTTTTGTTACGCTAGTTTTTGTTGCAATGTTGTTGTATTTGACATCATGATCATGATCATTATCTTTTTTCATCACATAATAATGTCTTTGATATGGTCCCTTTATTTTGGTGCATTTTTTAGCTGGATTATGTTTTCATTGTAGTACTGCATTTTCTGGAAATGGGTTTGTAAAAGTTGTATCTTTTGTCATGGAAATGTTGTAAGTTTGACAAAGTTTGCATTTTTGTTTTGTGATGCTAGAAATAGGATTTCTTGATAGTTGTGATGGTTTGTGTATGAAAGCAAGAAAAGGGGTGTACGATGTTTCTTGTTTTTTTATATAGTTAATAGATGGGATTGTGAATTTCAATAATTGGATCTCCTATAATGACAAAATATTTGCATTCTTTTATTCTTATTGTCATGTTTTGTGATTAGTTTTGTCCCATTCTGGAAAATTGTTGTTTAGTATAGTGCTTACGTTTGTCTTATTGCCATTAGCAAGTCTTGGAATAAGAATTATATACATTACGCAATCACTGATGTCGGCTAGCTTAGCTGGTAAAGTTGTTAGGTGGTTTTTAGACCATAAGTCGGAATTTCCTGAGTTTTATCAGCCTGTTTAAGAAATTTGTAAAAGTAGGTCACGTTTTCACTATCCTGTAATTCTGTTTGTAATATTATTGACAAAGATGAATAATTGACAGTGCTTTGTTATGTGTGGAAACATATGGAATTTCAGATTGAATGGAAAGTGACGGTGGTGGCATTGTCGCTGCTGCTGCTCCTACAACTCCTCGGAGATTTACTTCCCAACACTCCAGCCTTCGTGATTCTTTTGTTGCCAGCGATCTTGCTGATGCCTTTAGCGCTGCCATTGTCAATAACAACAATAACTTGCCATCCCCACGACCGAGTTCAAACCTTACGCTTGGTGCTGTCCTCAACGGCGAGAACAGGAAATCGCCCCCTCCAAACAACATAGTTGTTAGAACCCTTCTTGAGATAATTCACAAAGACGAGACCCCTGTCAGTGGTCCAGGCACCCAAAATAGCAGGAAGTCTTGGAAGTCTTTTAAGGACAGACTTAAGATTAAGAAGAGTCATAGTCAGGATCCAAATTGTAGGGGCTGGACCTCTTCAATACCTGTTCCACAATCAGACGTGCTACCTACTTCTAGATTAGAAGCTGGAATAATGGCAAATAGGAGCTCCGTACGAAATTCTCTGCGTAATAGTTCAATAAGAAGGGTGGATCCCGTTCCAGATGATGAGATGCAATCGAGAGAGGTTGATAGTGGCGGGTCCCCTAGGAGTGGGGGTAGCTTCAGGCTGTCAGCTGCGTTGGCAGCCGAGAGGGAGGAGACTCGTAGGAGGCTGTCTAGGGAGTTGGATGAGGATAGTACAAATGGCGACGAGGATACAGAGGAGATTGACGTTTCTGCCCAACATGAGAATGAGGAGGGTGATGAGGTCCCTAACAATAGCGGTTCCTCTAATGAGCCGATGAGGATGTCTTTGATGGATTTGTTGGAGGAGACAGACCGGCAAGCTGGGATAAGTGGGCCAACATACAGGCTGGACGAGGAGGAGGAGGAAGAGGAGGAAGAATCAGTGGCAGAGGAAGAAGAGGTGGTAGAGGAGCTAGGGAAAGGGGAATATTCTTGTTGTGTGTGTATGGTGAGGCATAAAGGTGCTGCTTTCATACCTTGTGGGCACACATTTTGCAGGATGTGTTCTAGGGAGCTCTTTGTTCAGAGGGGAAACTGCCCACTTTGCAATAATTTCATCTTGGAGATTTTGGATATCTTCTGAGGAGTTGTCATCGTCTTGGCCTGCAACAATCTGGCAGGTGCAATGTTTTGTGCCATTACAAACCGGTGTACACAGACAATTTCGGAGGTTCAAGGTAGAAGCATTCTGTCTGTTTCAGCTCAACTATCCGATGCGCTCTTGATCAAGCATGTCCTACTGTGTTTGTGTATGTATATCATTTCCTGCAGTCCATATAGATATGTTGATCTTCTTAGTAAGGTCCATTTCTGGATCAAACTTCAAATAGTAGAATAGTATATCTGTACTCCCTCTTTTTTCTGTGGAATCGTTATCTAGAAGATGGAATGTGTATTTCTATCAGCCACTGGAATAGAACAGAGATGTGCAAGCACTGCTTGGATTTTTGTTTTAAAAGTTGTTTTGATCGGTTTATGTGGACTCTATTATGTTCCTTCATGTCTTAATTATGGAAGACAGGTAGACGACACTGACACTTAACGTCGTGGTTATCTCTAATGATCATAATGGGTTCAGAGGTTTTTGTCTTGGTAATCAGCAATTTAGCATCCTAGAAAATCTGGATTCCTGTATACCTTCTCAGACCTGATCATCTTAAGCTTTTGTTATGAAATGCTACATTGATCTCTATTCGTGCAAGCAGCAGAGACACTACTATATCATTGGTCATTTGGCCCCCCTGACTCCCGTGTTTGCTCAAATGTAGGATGCAACCGTCCTCTTCATCACTACGCTAAAAATTAACTGTACATGTTCCATTCTTTCACAGAAAGAGGAAAAAAACTATACATGTTTTACTCCAGTTGGTAAATATAGGGTCACTTGTCCCGTTCTACCATTGCTATTAGAAAGATAGTTTTCACAGTCTTTATATACAGTTCTGGGAATTTAGTAGCAAAGTACAGGCTGCAGTCCGTTATGACTTTGACAAGTCTGACCTCCATAACCGTGATGAAGTGCTTCAGTAGTAGGGGAAGGTATGTCTTCCAGGTCCCTTTTTGGTTTGACCCATCTCCCGTGAGCATTTTGAACCAGACCTTTGTTAGCAGCTTGGTACCATCGAGGGGGTATCCTGAGCTCATTAATAAGCATATCACATTCTTTATTCACCAAAGCGATATCTCTTCTCGCATTTGATCTGAAAGGTGTCTTAGAACTCTCATATGCATCCAATAAATGGAGGTATGTTTCAAGCATATGGTGTCCTTGTAATTGCAATCCTCGCTTCAAATAAGGAGATGACCTTGCGTCAAGCCTTAACTCGACCCCTACATGAGTGTAAATCCACTCTAATCCCCCTGCGATCTCATCAAAATTTTGTAGGCTCTCGTTGAAGACCACACCGGGCATACAAGGTACCACGTCTTGCTTAAGAACAACGCGTAATGTCTTCACACCCAACTCATTTAGCTCATCCCTAAACCCGGAGTTTCCAACCCTAGGAGCAGCAAAGGAGATAACGCTAATTGGAACATTCCGAAATGTTGCTGCAGCTTCATATGCGTTGAGGACAGCCAAGGCACCACCTAAGCTATGCCCAGTTATAGTTAGGCTAACCTCTTCTCCTCTTTTCTTGTAGAAATGGATGAGCTTCGCTAGCTCTTGCGTAACTTGTTCTGAGGCACTTGACTTGTTATACCTTGAAGAGTTGCATTTTGATGTGTATATGCTGAGAAAACCCTGCTCCACTTTTGCATCTCCGTGCCCAAAACTCTCCAAATTCCTTTGGAAATCCTCATACCACTCCGATGCTGAGACCGTTCCTCGCCATGCCACCACAATGTCTCTTCTCCCAATCCGTTGAGACTCTTCATCGTCGCTCACCGCTACAAACCCCATCCAATTAGAGTGCTTGCTCCATGTCTCGGCCAGATTAGAATTCTGTAACCATCCAGGCAAATCTATTTGAGACATAGCATAAATGTACTTAGTAACATTATAGCCGTGTCTCGTGAGGTCAAGTTTCTCAAAGAGCTTGTTTCTATTGTACCTACAACTCCCACAGTACTCAGAGTAGGAATCAAAATCATATGCATCATATGTTGCTTGGGCAAATTCACCATACTTGACTAGCTCTCGCCTTAGCGAAGGGTGAAGAGGGTCTAAGAGTGCATCCCAATCATTAGACCCATGAATTTCATGCCATCTTTCTGAGATGTTCTCCTTAGGGGATGATACAGGAATGTTACTCTTGTCCTCTAAGATGGAATCAAGGTTAGACTGGTTTATGCTCTTCTGTAATTGCATGGACTCAATTTGTAGATTGACCATATTGCTAAGTGATTGGGCTAGACGAGCTGCTGGGTTTGATAACTTTGAAGGTGGACGAGCCTCGACGAGAAGGTTCCACTGCGCTCGGACCGCCTTTGGTTGAAGGCGGTAAGCAGCGGGGCCGTAAGTAGTTGGGATGTGGTGGTTGATCAAAGGTTGAATTGCCTTCATGGTGAACCTTAACTTTGGAAGTCAGGGAGATGCTCTAGGTGTTGGTTGTGTATTCTAAAGTTGGACATCTTCGCAGATATATATAAAGTATGAGGAGTCAATGTCAAATATAGTAGCAACAGTCATCCACTCATCCATGTTGAATTTTAGACTGAGTCTGACCAATTAGCTGCCCTTCACTTGAGCGCGTTAGCCTTGGTCTTTAGGTATGAATGAGAATGAGCAGTGCAATGAGAATAGTCATTTCCTTATAAACGTGGAAGTTGACTAAATGACTGGTCTCTTTTGAACTTAGAAACATATCATGGGACTATGGGAGATTGGGAGGAGCACGAGAGTTGAAAATGGATACACGATTGCACAGTAATTAAGAAAGAGTTCGGCTTGCTTGTTGAGTATCCTAACAACCTTTTTTAGACTTTTAACTTTAATAGTTATTCTGATAATATTATAATGTCAGCTGGTGTAGTTTTTTTTTTTTTTTTTGGCTGGGTTAGACAAATGAGAACACATCCGCTAAGCCGAAATGTGGACTTTCTATACACCCTTGTGTCCTGGTCTCCTGGAAAGGACACATAAAGACTAAACAGTGCCTAATTGGAGTGCGATTGAGTGACTGATGTTGGACGGAGAAAAAAAAACAGGGAGCACAGAAGCGTACCACTGACTTTTAAAATGCCAAATTATGCTTGCCTCTCGCTACTTTTGATTTCTGTTTCTCTAACCGATTTTATAAGTATCCAACTTTATTATGGTTCCACAAGACCACAAGTCAAGAAGTAACAATTCCAAATTGCCACTGTCTCTTATCTTTCTACCGTGGGGCCGTGGGGGGCATATGTAGGTTACACTCTTTTAGTAATTTGTGATACTCATATCATTCAACACCACCATCATTTTCGAAGATACATGGGGTGCACTGTTTCTGCAAAGCCACTCTAGGGATTGCTACCTATACGGCACCCAACTAGTTTGCGAAGCATTTCCGGGAGTCAACTGTGCAGTATCCATCACATACTAATCTACTGAAAGCCGAACTAATAGAAAGGTAGAGCTTTTACTATTCGCATGAGCAACTTATGGTATACTACTATATGCTACATACATACCAACCCGCTTAAAATTATACGAAGTACTACTGATGAACTAAAACTAATTGCAGAATCTCTTTAAAAGATGTTACACCTCTTCAGAGAAAGAAACGAAGAACTGAAGTCTTATGCAGACCAGTGGTTGGCAATGTAGCACAACTGGTAAACATTAACGTTACTAATGTAAACAAAGGTATATCAGGGAGCTACAACAAGATGCAATACATAGAAAAGACACTGGCATATGTACAAGGACATCAGAACTACATATGGCTAACAAAAAAACATAGCATACATATCATACAACAACAACTCAGGTCACTGCCAGAGGAAGTAACCAGGCGGAAACAATGGGGTGCAACAACATTGTTTCCGTTTTACAATTGACTGCCTTGGGAAATAATGGCGCCCCGCTCTCTAAGACCTTTGTACTCTGTATGAAGACGCAACATGAATTCGTTTCACTATAACAACCTAAACCTACGAGTACTAATTCCGCAAATTTCTGAACTAGATTTCTATCTAAAGTCGGACCAACTCTTAGTTGCCTTACGACGGACAGGACAGATATCCGGCTGTCTCACGATGTAAATCTGGTCTCCCGCCACTTTTTCACTATCTTGATTTCTGTACCAAGTCCAGAGGGCCCAAGTCGCATTTTTTACCTGCAAATCAGTAGTCATGATGGTAATTAGTTTACAAGATGCACAGGAAAGATTTAAATATATCAAGCCACTAGCATTTTGCCATCAGGAACTGTAAATTGTTCTTAATGATCATTTCAGTATGCCAAGCATATTATAAAAAACGAAAAATTCTTGTAAGCCTCTAGCGAAGAATGTGCTTTGGATGAGGCATGGGGAGAACGCACCTCAAGGATGCCATGGCCAAAGCTGCTCTCTCTGTATGCACTGAAATCAGGTTGACGATCCCAGCAGAATTTACCAGCTGCAGGGCCAGATGTAAAATTTGCTGCACAGAAGCCACCCATGTACTTGTCTGGTGTTGTCAATGGATCAGGGCAGTGACCTGGCTCATCAGCATGTTTGATGGCCATCTTCTCTCGATTACCACCATCACCAATTGTAATGTGAATGGGAGCGCACTTATCTAAGGTATAGTTATATACTCTATTTGATCGTTCATAGGCATGTACCTGAAGTTGCAGTAATAAAAAAAGGTTATTCAGCAATGATTGAGAGAAACAGAAGCAGTAACTTCTCTCAATCGCATTTCCTGTCTATGTCAAAGAACTACATTCTAATTCCCTTCATTAAATGATGGCTTAATCAGCTATTGTAAAATCTATGAGAATCATGTATGAGATCCTAGTAGCTTACATGTCCATTGAAAACTATATCGACTCCGTAGGAGTAGAGTAAGTCTTCCATTGCGACTCTCATGCACTCTGCTTCTCTGTAGTGAGCATTGTAAGAAGTGTACCATGGTGGATGCCATGTAGCAACCAACCATGGAGTTACAGATCGGTCAACATTAGCCAAGTCTCGCTTCAGCCATTTGTATTGATCAGCTACAAAGAGAAAGTTATTTCACTTGTTGTGAATTGTAACTTAAGAGTTGTGACAGCTGCCAAGTTCGTCTTTGCACGAAATGAAGAGAATCAAAACATATAAGAAAGGCCAGAACTCAATTACCTGATTCGTTATAAGCAATATAAGCGCCAAGCATTATGAAATGTATGCCCCCGGCATTGAAAGAATAGTAGAATGTGGACATGGACTGACTTTCTTCTGATGGAAATGCAAAGCGGGCACTGTAAGCTACAAAAGTTTTATTTTCAGCTTGTTCCTCTATTTCATGATTCCCTTCAACCACCATAATGGGAACCTCTGATATCAAACTCTGCATAAACCTGTCACGAAGTGTACCAGGAACACAAATTAAAGAGGAACTTCTCAAAAGGGGCATATATTCTCTGAAATGCAAGCAAAACAAGGAGAGATATATAGCCTAAAGTGTATCCTCACCTTCCCCAGTAATCCCAGCGGGGTTGATATGTCTCATGTATGGGAGTTTTTGAAAAGGAGCAGGAATAACAATCAGAGCCAGTTCCATTGGTGAGATACAAGTTTGCATAAGTGACATCACCAACCAGAAGAAGAAGATCTGGGTTATTGCTGGTAATGTGACTTACGGTGTCAGTTGAATTGTATGTAAGACCAAGGTCTCCAACAATTGCTATTCTTCCAGGGTAACTCTGAGGGCCAGGAACCGGCATAGTTTTAAAATGGTAGATGCCGCTCATAGATGGTAGATACGGATCTCCACATCGGTAGTAGTACAATGTGTCCGGTTGCAATCCTACATTCAAATTATAAAAACAGAAAAAGGTGTCAGAATCTGACAATAAATTGTCAATTCAAGTGGAGACTGTCAATTTTGGAAAAGGGGAAATGCTATTTATACACTCATTCTAACATGAGAATGAGTTCCTTAGCCATCAGCATCTTTGTAATATCAGATGTCCTAACATGTGCTGACATAATAGCTGTACCATGAGAATAGCATAAAGATGTCCCAACTCACCAAGACGCTTTTAAAATAAACATAATATGGAGGCCAACTGTTCAACAGGCGAAGGTAAACGATGACTGAAGTAAACAGAGATTCACAAGCATGTTCTTATAGCGTTCCTTTCGAGCAATGAAGGCAAAATCCACATATTATGTAACCTTTGACAGTTTGACTAGTAGTGCTTAACAACTAAATCTCAAATAGTCAACACAAAAATGATCACTTTAGGCCATGATGTGTATTACATTTGATGCTGTTTCTACCTTGTTTCCCCCATCATAATACCTTCAAAGTGTGTAAATTCAGGGTTGACAAGTATTTGCACAAAGCAGAAGATCAATGAAACAAAATGCTGCTGATCTGAAGCCTGAACACTCCGTAAACGTAACCTATTAAACGTAGATACTCAACTTTCTACCTTGTTTCCAGCAAACAAAAGACACTGCTCACTACTTCACTAGAGTAACTGAGAATTCAAGGGTGACTATAATTCCAGAAGTTTTATTCTCGAGGATTCGAACATCACCTGTGAGACGAACATGGTGTATAATTCCAGAAGTATAATTCTGCAGGCCTTCAAAAGGGTAAAGCTGACTATAAACTTGAGAATACCCAGTTGCTTCATGAGTTAATGGATACTTTAATTCCCCATAATAAACAAAGCTCTTGACAGTATCAGGATTAACTGGCTTTATGTCATATCCAATCTGGTATTCCCCTGAAAATTATAAGCTGCATACATTAGCAACTATGCAAATAAGCAAAGTGTCCGCTTTTCTACAATCATATTAATAAAAAATACAAAATAACCAGGTACTCAAATGTCAAATAATCATATTACAGCCTGGACATATTACAGATTAATCACAGGGGATATGGCATACAGGATCACCTACAAGAATCTCAATTAATCATTATGCAAGAACAAGTTGCAATTTCTTGCAATATATGTATTCTTCCCCAGCTATCTCTATCCTTTACATAAAATGATTCACCAAAAAGATTAAACAACTATGGATTATCCTAACTCATAATTAACTTGAGCCGATACAGAGTACTAAAACTGCTTTCTCCATTAAGAAAGAATCGAAACTTAAGACTATGGACACTTATAAATTACTCCAACAAACATCCAACACCCTGGCATCACATTGGAGTAAATAAGGCACTAAGTCATTAATCAATGCTAAGAAGATGCTATGGATAGTTTCGTATAAACTACACAAAAGCATTATGACATTAACTCACAGCATGATTGGTTTGAAGGCACGCCAAATATGATGCTGATACGAAACACATTCAAACTCTACACCAAACACATAAACCAGCACTACTAAACTACCATAGTCCACTTTTAGCCTAAATTACAGAAAAAGATTGTGCCATATTTCACACAATCAACATGATTCACTTAGAAAGTTAGAAACACACCAAAAATGACAAATTTGCTACACCAATGAAACATGCAAATATGCACACATTCAAACTTTACAACCCCAATCATAACTTAACACCAACAATTATATTCCAACTATTCCATAACTTACACATTCCATGACTAACTTGATTGGCTAGCACACTAAGTCACTAAGGGTATGTTCTTCACACCTTATTTCCGCTGATTTTTCTAAACTTATCCATAATATAAACACATACAATGTAAACTTTGCTTATTCATCCCGGACTTTTCTTATTTTTCCTGAACTTTTCTTATTTTTACGAAACTTCTCTTACATTAATTAAAGAAGGTGCAAAGAACATGCCTAAAGGTGACAAATTGCTCCACCAACAAAACATGCAATAAAGCAACAAATTCAAATTCTACACAATAAACAAATCAAACAGAATAACAACCACCACTCTCTCACATGCAACTCGCAAATGATAACAATCAAGTGGGACAGGAATAACTACTTTTAACACTCAAAGAAAAGAAACATGCCATTTAACCCAACAAAACCACAAAATCAAACATGCAAATATAAAATTCCTTACCAGTGACCCAAGAAATCCAAACGGAGTCATAATCATACGACAAAGACACAGAAATCTGTTCAGGCTCAAACCCATTTGCACTGCGTTGAACTCTAGGATCATTGTCAGGCAAATCCACAGCATTGCCACGTAAGCTTACATCAAAGGGTACAGTCTTTGGCTCAAAAGGGCCATCAAGGGTCGTCAAAATATCCCCAGTAGCATACAACACAAGGCTAAAAAACAAAGCAACATAACTTATAACAAATATCGCCATTTTTGTTGATATTGTTAGTTATTCTTGTTGGTTGCAGAAAATCTAGGAAAATGGTATGATCATAACAATATATATTTACGCTGCAAATATTATGAACGTATGAAAATGAGTGGATTTAGAGAGAACGAGGGAATAATAGTATGAAAGGAGAGGTGTAAGTTTTGTAGCATGAAAAAGTATACGATATTGTAAGTTATATGTATATATAGTAACGGTGGAAGTGGGACATAAATGATTGTTTACGTATGTAAGGAACAAAAGGACAAAAAATGATCCGTTTTTGGTACTTTGGGATAACCGAATATGCTGCATAGTTGAAGAGTAGTTCCAAAGTCTTAGTCAGTTGTGTTGTTGGTTTGGGCCAATTAGATGGGGATCCATAATCCATTTGTGTTGGTTTTTATAGGGAGTATCAATCAACGTCAATAATTTTAATTTGTTGGGGAATATCCAATTGTGTGCCGTTGGTTCATGTTATGAAAGGTTGAAACTTGAAAGTGCATTTTAATACTTGTAGTCTTGTAGAGGTGAAATCTATGTCTTGTTTTGTTAGGGAGGATAGGAAATTCGGAATCTAGTTTCTAGATTACAAGAATTTGATCATTCGAGTAGAATTTTATGTTATCGTTAGATCTTATATTCTAATCTTATATATACTTTTTTTTTTTGTGAAACACCATATCTTATATATGCGTGGAAGTGATGATGATGATAAATATAAAACTATCAACATAATACTTATGTCTGCAACTATCTTGGAACAATTTGATAATGGAAATAAAACATATACAAGATGATAAGACAAGTTCTCGATGAATCAATTATCAATCCTGAAAACTCAATTTTGAACTTATGGTGTAATAGTAAGTTGTTATATTGATTTTCAAGTAAAATAAGCGAAATGCAAATTAACCATAGTGTTTTTAGTCACAAAAATCCGTTAGGGCATATATCATAACAAATGATCTTCCTTTGTGTGTCCTACACTTGTCAACCCAATTCCGACAATTTATAACGAAACCATTTTACGCAAATGACAAGTTTCACCTTCAACTCCCACAACATTTGTAGTTCTTCGCTTTAGTAAACCTTCATTAGCATAAATACGTACCAACATACAAAATATCCAAGGTAATTTGATCGACTATTTAACTAAACACTCCAATAGTCTTTATCTTGGGCGAACCCTTTCTTAAAGGCGAATTGCACCTATATTTAACTCCCCTAATTCATATAGACATGACATTTAAGCTTAATAATGAGCTACATAGCAACAAAACACCTCATACAAGAGACGATTAACAACATCCTCATAGCCCACTACCTTTTTGTAAAGGAACTCAAATAGTCAATTATCAATAATAAACAAACTATATAAAACCCTCTGCACAACATTAACTATTGATCTGGATATCTGATCATAAATTAAGCACTTCAATAATATCAATCTTGCATTCCGGTCATTATTGTTGAAGGCAGTAGCATGTGGTTTTTATTAGTACAAAGAGTGATAGAAAGAGTTGCTTGGATAACTCGCAAAAGTTTGGAAAAGATCAAGCAACTCACTACTAGCACTCATGAAGTTAGAAGGTTAGCTTTGTCAATCAGAGGATTCAAAGTTGTGTATGAGGGTCGGATTATCAGGCATTATGAGCAAACTAGAGCAACGAACATGAACCAATTGTTTAACCACTATTTCATGTCTTTCATGAGGGTAAGAGCTCTCAATCCATGAAAACTTGTTTTGGTAGAAATCCTATTAATTAACAAAACCATTTAATTCTAACTTAAAATTAGACTTGGTCACAATCCAGATTAAACTAGTCATTTTTGTTAATTAACATTATAATGAGTGGTCACTAATCGAATTAAGACCGTTTAGATATAAAATTAGATGATATCATATAAAACTTGAACTTTTCCGGTCCCTTGCGAATTGAATTATGACCTCACATCTTGTAGCATCTTCAAAGTCAGGTGACATGGCCAAAAATGGTTAGAAATATCATCAATGTATAATTGAGATTTTCTCTTCCTAGGATCCAAAAAAAAAAAAAAAAAGAATCTTGTAACATCTTCAAAGTCAGGTGACTCTCCTTAATGGTTCAATGGTCCTCCACTGGAATTCTATACTTCGAAGGTCATAGTAATGAAAGTGTCACAGACTCCCTGTAACGCACTTCGCCGTTTATGTCGCACCCTTCACACAGTACCATATTTGTCTCTTCCAATTGTTCTCATTTCTCAATCTTTAGTAACGATCTGGGTTGAACAACATTTCAGCCCACTTGGGCCTTAACCATTTTTGGGTCATACTAAGATTCTCGCATTCCTGTCTACCAAACTGCTAGTCCAGCCCCTTGTGACTGTGAGTTCTTATTTTAAGCTAGTACTCCCTCCATTTTCACCA
>CAAKMY010047541.1:0-31789 GCA_901111285.1 Corrigiola litoralis | reverse complement strand
GTTAGATATCAAATATAAGAAGGTTGTCAATAAGATTCAATAAAGTTCAATTTAGTTGTAATAAATTCTAAAAAATAAGTTAAGTTCAGGAAAAATAAGTTAAATTAAGATAAGTTCAGCAAAAATAAGTTAAGTTAGGATAAGTTTAGCAAAAATAAGTTAAGTTAATATAAGTTCCGCAAAAATAAGTTAAGTTCAGATAAGTTCAGCAAAAATAAGATAAGTTCAGATTAGTTTCAGGTCTAATTAGTCCAAAAGAACAGGGCCTAAGTGAAAAAAAGTAAAGTTCAGCTATCAAAAAAACATGAATCAGAAATAATAAGTAATAATAGGTAAAGTTTAGAAAAAAAAAAAAAGTTAAGAAACAATTAGGAAAAATAAGAATTTTTTTGATAAGCTAAGATAAATAAGTGAAAATAAGGTTGATAGAACATGCCCTCATGCACATGAAATAGATATCAAGCATCCAAGATCTAGTGATCAAGATGACGACTAGTATATTTTTGGCCTAATAGAAATGCATAGGCATTTTATAGTTGTCTTTTGGAAAAATTACATTTTGGGTACCCGACATATAGCATAATTAAAGTTCGAGTGCCCGACATTTTACTAATACCATTTTGGGTGCCCCAAACTAAAACTATTAACATTTAGGGTACCTAAACTGTAAGTCCGTCAAGTTAGTCCGTTAATATGCTGATGTGGCAGCTACTTTGTTGATAAATACAAATTAGTCAACTAATGCCTTACATTTCCAACCCCCTAACTAACCTCCACTCAATTCACCCTTCCCAATTCTACCTTCCACCTCCAAGCTCCCATCCCCACTAATGCCCCCAGTAACTTCAATATGTGGGTCTGCCCCCTCTCCATTGATGCCACCCTCCTCATCAAGAATGTAAATCCTAGGCACCACACTCCCACCCTCATCCAATAGCCCTCCCACCCCCATTATCACTTTCCCACGCCTCGTCTGCTAGCTCTCCTCCCACCCCCACTCCCCCCATCTCCATCACCGTCACCATCACCATCACCACGCGTCCCTACAATCCTCGTCCACCGGCAACACCCCAACAATCTTCCTCGTCTCCTCCTTACCCTCCCGTCAGGCAAAACTCCCTCACCCACACGCAACTCGCCCGCTACCTTGACAAACTCACTATCTCCTCCCACTCATCTCTCTTCACGTCAAACCTCTCCATGCTCCCCACCTTGCTCGGCGACGCCCAAAACATCATGTGTTTGTCCTTGGATGCACTGTTGATGGGGAATAGGAGGAGGGTGATGTCAGATCCTGGCGTGGTGGGTGTGGTGGAGTTCTGGGACGGTGAGGTAGGGTGAGTGTTTGAGACATAGGTGATGGTGAGGTACTGTAATGAGAAAGAAGATGGAGACGTGTTTTATTTTTATTTTTTTGTAAAAAGAGGATGGGGAATCTTCCGGTTAATGGGTTAAATAAAATGAGGAAAATTAATTATGGGTTAATTTAATTTTAAAGTGTTGTTTGATAGCTAATGAGAGGTTAATCATAATAAACAATGTTAATTGTTTAAAAGTGACGGCCACATCAGCCCATTAACGGACCAAGTAGACGGAGATACAATTTAGGCACCCTAAATGTCAATAGTTTTAGTTTGGGGCACCCAAAATGGTATTAGTCAAATGTCGGGCACCCGAAGTGTAATTATGCCATATGTCAGGTACCCAAAATGTAATTTTTTCTCTTTTCCTATCGATCTATCTATCTATCTATTTATATATTAAAAAGCAGAAATAAAATGCATATTTATCACTTTATCACTTCACTTCACTATATTATGAGTACTATAGAGCTAATGACGTAAAAAAAAAAAAGAGTTACAAATATAAATGAATCCTTCTAAGGTTAGGACTAAAATTAAATAACCCATTAGAAAACCAAACTTTTATAATGTGGGCAAAACAATAATTAGTTTTTTATAGCATTGTAAAATAAAACGTTAGTGTCTTACGTTTATATACACTTCAGATCTTGCAATGTGCTAACTAATTTAGCTCATAACCTCAAACTAAAATCGGATAAGTCCTCTGATGTCAAGATCATCAACTTTTTCGGGTCAATTTCAGGTCAGTTTCGATTTGGTTACTTTTAAGTCAAATTAATTTTTGATGTAGCGAATGTCACCTATTATATCATATTAAGAAAGTTTTATCCGATATTATTAATCGATTTTGAATCAACTTGGACCGAGTTTTGGGCAGTTTTGAGTTTTGAAGTTTCAGATTATACCGGATTGCGGTTAAGCGTCGAAATAGTTCAGGTTGTTTTGGGTCATGATTTTCCAATTTTATATAAAAATATAGTTATAGGAATCTTATTAAAAGAACTAGTTCCATTAGTCTTTCTACTTTTCAGTTTGAGTTGTCAGCCAGTAATCTATCAAGCTTTTGGTGCAATACTATAAATATAGGTAAAAAACTACTATAAACACTAAAATATTGTTATTTTTGTACAATAAGATCCCACTCTCTCCACCATGAGGGTTCTTGATTACTAAATTTTCAATTTTATGGTTATCTAAGACCCCACATCCTAAATTTTCTGGCTACGCCACTGGCTGACAACTCAAACTGAAAAGTAGAAAGACTAATGGAACTAGTTCATTTTCATCATCAGAACTTGGATATATTGATCCACATAGATATCCCACGACAGACCATCATACATTAACAGAGTAAGCGGTTAAATGTGTAACACACTATTCAATAGATGTGTTACAAAAACTGGTGAAATGTGCTCTACAAAATTATGCCAGGGCATATATCCACAATAAGGGACGTTGTCCAGAAACTGCTTGTACAAACCTAAAGACCTTAACTTACATTATTCAATATTTGTTCAAGGTAAGGCTTGATTGGCCTACTGTTTCTTCTTCTTTTTGCTATCAGGACCAGCAGAATCTTCCTTTTTGCCGGCTGATTTCTCCAAACGTTTCTTCTTAGCGTCTCCGGGGATTGTCTCTTCCATTATCTTTGGAACAACGAAGCTGAAGTCTTCCAGCTTCAAATAATTGAGTTCCGGATGCTTCTCAAGGTATTGTGAAACTTCAGAATGACATCTCACTTTTTTCCCAGTTGGTGTAATGTAATGTGCATCCAACTTCGAGTAGTCTGCTCTGAGAATGAGTTCCCTCGTAAAACCATCTGGTGTCTTGGGAACGTTCGGTTTGTCAATAACCCAAGTCCTACTTGCATCAAGTTCAAGGTCTGCTGGGTCATCACACGACACATTTGGTCTCCTGTTGCAGAAGAAAGGTTCTTCCATGAACTTACTCCTCATTTCCTCATATTCTTCCTTTGTTGAAACGGTCCTCCATTTTTGACATTTGCTGCATTGTGCTGCATATATGTCTATGGCACCACGTCTTGGCTGCAGAAATTAATACAAGAATGCTCATATAAGATTTGCTTAAATAACATTACTGCAAAAGAGATTGACATAAGAAGACAAGAATATAGAGGCTTAACGGAAAATCATCTGTATATCTTACCTAAATCTATTGAGAACAGAGCTAAAATTTTGGCCCCTTAACTTTCCAAATCACTGCCCTCTCATTAGATGTTAACGGTGCTACGGGTAATGATTTTTACACTCCATAATGTTATTTTTACACTCCTCTATGTGAGTCACACTTTCCAATGTTCCTCCCACAAAGAGGAGTGTAAAAATCAACTAAAGGAGTATAAAAATCAGCTCCCTGGTGCAACTGCTGAATGTCACAAGTCTGTTTCTTCAGCATATTATAAAATTAGAACAGATAATGATCACTAGTTTAGTACATTTATTTAAAAAAAAAAAAAAAAAACCTGTTGCACTAGTTTAATACATTTTTTTTGTGCTTTCCCATTCCCTGCCCCCTTTTCTACTTACAGAAACACGAGGATGCATTAACAATAACAAGTGCAAAAGGTACTAGAAGCAACAAAGTAAGGAGAGAGCTTCATTTTCTATAATTTTGACCATGACAAATTTCATTTGGAGGCAATAACGATGTACCTCAGTGCCTTTAAAGAGGTTCAATGAGACTTTCGCACATCAACACTTTTCAATTGGAGGCGACAACAACCAACAATTGTATTTAATATCTCAATGACTTGATTAAACTACATAAAAACTAGACCGATTGATCCATCAGTTATTGAGGATGAATACTGCCACAGGTTCTTGATTCCTTTCAATCAATATATACAGTATAATCTATATATACACAAAGTTCAACCACAATAAATGCATAATATACACTTTGTACAAGAATTAGTAGTACATTTGAAGCTTTGAACATCAAATAATTAGTTTAAATTGAAATGGCATCTATAAACAAAGGATGCCAAGGACGTCCTTGTTAGGCATAACAGAAACCATCATTTTCAACTCATAAATGATATTCTTAAGGAAAAATTGGTAAAAACTAAGTTTCCTCATTTCCAAAATTACTACCTTTTATAAAAAAATTTCAAAACTTACAACCTTTAAAGTTGTTTATTTTCTTTTCAAAAATCACTACCAAACCTCTATTCCAGCTAGAAAAAGAATATTTGGGCAGCATGTTTCACTTTCCCTCCAAAAAACTGCCCTTTACCTGACATCCCACCAAGTTTGCTTGTCTTTCAAAAACTTGTCTCCCTCTCTCCCTTTCATCTCTTTCTTTTACTCTAGCTCATCCCTCATTAACTCTCAAACTTCACCCACCTCTCCCCTCAACAAGTAAAAGATTGATTTTTGATCCAGCCCTTTTCTTCCGGTTGCAGTCGACAGCTCTATGTTAACAGTCTTGTCGCTGCGATCCCAGTATAGGATGAGAGATAACCAATAGTAGAACCTGGGAGAGCGGCTCTAAAGAGTTTCACTACCAAGCCAGCTGATATCAAGGGTCTGAGGGATGCCCAGGAAGATATTGATTCGATAGCATTGTTGTACATCCCATATTTAACTTGGGCCTTCATTTTATTACAAGTGTACTGTTCTTTCTCTGTTTTAGCTCTTATTCTGAACCGTCAGAGAAGAACAATAGTTTCTGAATTATGGTTTGTTAATTTTGTCCGGTAGTGGTTTAGCATTGATAAATTTTTAATGAATGTAAGATCACATAATTGGCGGACTTCCAGTTATACAGGGACCAAATAAAAAGATTGTTGGCAATGTGAGACATATCAGATACTTGCAATTTCTATTGAAACCTAATCTTTTCTCCAAGTATGTGTGCAGGGCAAGGAACAGAGTTATTGATGTCACATTGGAAAGGGTTTGTACTGTAAAGACGGGGTAAGGTACTCAGAATCATTTAGTTTGGGAAGGGTTAAACGGTCAGTTAGTGTTGTTTGGCCGGAATTTAGATTAGGTAGTGATTCTGAGAAGAAGAAAACAACCTTAGTAAGTTCTAAATTTTTTTATGAAAGGTAGTAATTTTGAAAATGTAAAGTTTTTATCAATTTGTACGATCCTAAATGTAAAAGCTCGGAACAACCACCATACAGGCCCAAGTCCCAACCAATGGGGAAACATTACTCCTCTGATTTCCTGAATATATTATGAAGGCTTTCCAATAATGCAAATTAGTAACAGGAGCTATAACGACAGGCATGTTTTTCTAAAATTGGTTTGCATTAGGTCATGTCTACGAATCAGAAAAAGTTAATTTCGAGTTAACAATGATTTCACATTGAGAAATGTGGCTAATTGATTTCTACCCATGAGCAAACACATTCTACATTCGACAATTACAATGTCGTCATGTCATTAATGATAAAACACATTCTGAAACCTATGCACATACTACCTTGGAACATGCAGAAGCTCTCTTCAACTTATGCCTGAATTAAGGCTCAGATTAAGGTACAAGAATTACAATCTTATGCTTGACAACAATTTCCAGGCTTCAAATATGTACGACGATCATGTTCTTATTTCAAGGATACCATTTTTTACATTTTCTTTTGTGCTTTAATCCAACTCATTTGACATTTGTTACAACATATCTGACCAAGTTATAACTATGATTGCATGAACACTACAAGAAAGGCCTTTTATTAATGCTAAAAATGCCATAAAAGCCTAACTAAACACATTAACAAAAATTACTGAGTCCATGAGCACTCAAAATCCAGGAAATCCCTTATACCCACCAGAGACATAATAATTCTTCAATTATCTAACTCATTTGTGACAAAGGCACATACCCAACACAGTTCATTAAAAGAGACGGGTCTAAATAGTCACGAAATTGAGTTAAAATGATCACTTTTATTTATTAACATTGTAATAATACCTGACTACTTAAAACCAAAAAGTGATCACTTTAAAACCACCTAATTTATAATAAAACCGAATACTTTAAATCAAAAAGTGATCACTTTAAAACCGTCTAATTTTAAGTTAAAATTAGACTGTCTCGAGACTTATTGCATGCCCAACTACAAAGTTAAAACCCATATCATGTCACAGTGTTTATCACATGCTAACCATATATATTCAACAAATGTCTCAAGAAATAATCACCAACAACAGTTGTTCACTAAGAGGGGTAGAATGTAAAATGATCACACAAGTAAAAAAGGCAAGAACTTGAAGAAAGTTTTGAAGTCATATAGTTTTGATGAAAAGAGTGACATGCATACATATTACATACCTTAGGTTCTTCATGGACTTTCTGCTTCATGTCCATATCTCTCCCTCAGGCTTGTCTCAAAACTCAAAAGAAGCACTTACAGTGGCAAATAATGTTGCATTACACACCTACACTACACTACCAAAAGACTGAGTGATATGCTTGTGTTATTAATGCTAAACGTTACAAAAAGTGCTGACATCTCGAATGTGGTGTCACTAAAAGAATGGAAGTAAGTTCAATCTTTTTGTATTAGCTAGGTCCAGTTGGCTTCGACCCATCTCATATTATCCAAACAAATGTACTCCGTGATTTGTTACACTTTTTCATATAAAAGAAGCCCACATATGCATGTTCCTTCGATATTAGCCCATACCATGAACAAGTGAACATGTGTTCTAATTAGACTTGTTCAAAGGGGCGGGGCGGGGCGGGGGGGCAAAAAGAAATCGGGAACTAGCTTTGTAATTTTCTCAATGAACCTGAATCGGGTTAATGTGGGTCATGAGTCGGCTCGACAAGCAGTGACCAGATCCGTCTTTTTAAGGCGGAAAAAGTTGAAAAAATAATATAATTTCTTACTTTTTTCAATGACCGGCAATTGACCCGCAACACCCCGTTAACCAACAAAAAAAGACCCGACCCATTAGTGTGAGGGTAGGGTCATGACCCTAAAAAAGGATCGGGTCTGAGACTTTTTGAGGGGCCCCGACCCAATGCACAAGCCTAGTTCTAACAGAGGTGGTTAGATTGGATCGGGTCATTTTCGGGTTGCATTTGTTTTATCTTAGATTGATTTTGGGTTTCCAAACTATTTGGTTGTATCAGGTTTAGCTTAAGCATCGAGTCGATTTCGAGTTATATCAAAGTGGGTTTCCGGCAGTTTAGGTCATTTCAACTTTGTAAGCTTTATCTCTATGTAATAATTTGAGGTAATATCAACTTTGTCATCTCTATCTCTATATAATAATTTGTACACACATTCTCATATGCGAGTGTAATTATGTTTCAATTGTTATTCTTGTATTTCTAAGTCTATTTTCAAACATTCTAGTTGTTTGTTTTACGTTATACTTGAACTATAATCTATACAATATTGTTAAAACCCGTTCAAGCACAGACAATGTGCCACATCATCTTTCACAATATCGCACCACGTCATCAAGTCTATTAATTACTACAAGTTTTCCCCTCTCTAAATTATTAAAAAAAATCTATAAATGTTAATTAATTATAACACTATGATAATCATCACGCTAATGCAAAAAAAAAAAAAAAAAAAAACTATTCCTTAACATAATGTAATATGAGTGTCTATTGTCATCAATATTTTTTTATTTTCTGATTTCAAAACTTTATGCATTGAAAAACAATCAACATAACACAAATATGAAAATAACGCAAATAACTTATGATCCTGTTTGATCGTCACATCTTCGAAACGCAGCTTATCGTGGCGCACTACCTAGTTTAGGTATCATGACTGGGCCAGACTGTGTGACAGTATGGAGTGTCTATAGTTTAAAGTTAAGATTTAATGTGGTTTTAAGAAGTTAGGGTTTTATGGGTGTTTATGCTTAAGCGTGCCTATAGGGGGCATGATTGAGTTTGTTGTGGCTTTGTGTGGTGGCTGTGGTGGTTGTTGGGGGCCGTCGTGGTGTGTATTCGTGGTTGTGAGGGTTGTTGGTGGTGGTTGTGCTGTTGTTTAGGTTGTTGTGGTAGTCGACCATGCCGAGGGAGAGAAGAGAGGGAGAGTCCGAGAGGGGGAAGTGCGCGTGGGGGGAACCCACCGCCTTTACTGCCTCGGTCTGCCGCGAGGTGGTGGCTAAGCCTTGGTGCCGAGTTGCCACTTGTTGTTGTTGTTTTGTGATGTGTTGTTGTTAGTTGTTTTTGTTGGTAGGTAAGTTGGTTAATTTAGTTAGTCCTTGTTGTTGGGAGTAATGGTTGACTAATTTGATGAAGAGTTGAGTATTTTGAGTATGGTTAACTTAGGTTGTCTTTTGGGTTAAAAAGTCATAAGGTGGACTTCAAGGGACTTAGGTTATTTTTAATAAGTTTAGAAACTTTTCTTTTTGTAGAAAGTTATCACAACCTCACTCCCCGAGTCCTCCTCATCATGTAGACAAACCGTAGAGGTAAGTCCATGACATGAAGAACCAAGTAGAGCTTTGATGGGTTCTGGAGACTGGTCTTTATGCCTAAGAGATAAGGGTGAAAGAGCTTATTCATCATAAAATATCTCCTCACTGTTGCATCAGGATTAACATTCTTATCAGCTTCCAAAGCTTGGAATTTGTTAGAGACTTCTGGGCCAACAAGAGACTCCATCCTAGCCTTCCCCCTTTTTTTATTAGTGGAGAAAATCCATCAGCATCGGCCTGGGGTGCCACTTACTGAACTGGTTTATCAACAGCCTGAACAGGGACAGATATTCAGGCACCTTCTTTATTAATTTCCTACAAGCTTCCACATTATGACCCAGCTTCTTACAATGAAAGCAGTACTTAGGGAGCCATTCATATTCAACCACCTAGATCATTATACACTAAAAGGATTATTAATCCAAATATGCTCAGCTACTTTGACTGATAAATCAACCTCCACCATCATTCGTGCAAACCCTACTTTCTCCTTTTCAGTTGTGGTAGTATCCGCAAAAAAGGACTCCTAACTTTACTGGCCAGTTTACAGAGAACAGTTTCAATCGGGGTCGTCCCAATTGTTTGGGAGGCCCTGTGGTAAACTAGAATATTAGGCCCATGAATTTAGCGCATAATTACTTTTCATTTTTCAAATAGTTTATTTTTGCTTGTCTTAGCAATAATTTAGGGAATGATTTAACTATATTTGTTCAAAATAGTTTTTGCAACAGTGCGTAACTGTCTTCTCCACTTTAAAGTATTTGACATTTTTTAAAGATAACATCCTACATTTAATCTTTAACTTAAATATTGTAATTCTTATTTAATTCGTTGTTGAAAAATCGTTAATAACTGGTTGGTTATCAGCCTAAGATGCAGGACATCTGGTATCAGAAAAAAATTTGTAGTGTCAAGGATCAGCTACAGAGATTGAGGAGTAATCAAGGTATTGATAAGAAGTGCTATGTGGCTGATTGTTCTAAGTTGTACAGAGGAATTGAAGTGAAGGTGTGGTGGAGTAAGTTGGTCTGGAATAAATTTCTCATACCTAGGCAATCTTTTATTGTATGGTTGTATATACATAAAAGGTTGCAGGTAAAGGAAAGATTATTTAGACTTCATATTACTTCTGATAGCTATGATATTTGTGGATTGAGTTCTGAAACTCAAGATCATTTGTTTTTTGCTTGCCCATTCAGTTCGAGATGTTTGACAGCTCTGCTCAAGTTCAGAATTCCTGTGAGTAGAGCATTGTAGAAGGAATTGTAAATCGAGATTTCAGATAATGGTAATGCTATGATTTGTGATATATTGTGTCAGAATTGGCTTAGTAGGAATAAATGTCGATTTGATGTTATGATTCCTAGACATGAATCTGTTGCTTCTAGAGTAATTCAGGAAACATGTATGAGAGTCAGAGTGGCTTTTTCAGGTAGAATGGCTGATAAGGATTTAGACTGGCTAAATTCTATATAGTTCATTTGTCGTTGTATTACCCTGAGTATGTTCAGGATGATTGATTAGTGCCATGATTGTTTTGAACATTGTTCAAAACTTCTAGTGTTAGTTTGTATGACTTTGGTGTTATTAATGATATTTACATTGTTACCAAAAATAAAATCGTTAATAAGCAGTAAGCTATGGGGAAAATAAGAGGATTAAAGGAGATGGAAAACAATCTTATTTCAATATTTCAAAAAGAAAGAGAGAAATGGAATAATAAGAAGGGAAGAAAGAAGAGAGAAAATTCCAGACTCTCCAACAAAAAAAAGAGAGAAATCAAATCAAATAAGGAAATAGAAAATAAAAAAAGAAAGGTTAAAATCTACAATCTTCAGGATCAAAACAAAAACAAAAGGCCAGTTAGTGGAAATTGATCCTGGTACCTCAAAATTCAATCTATCACTTCTTCACCAATTAAGCTACAAAGTATGTCATGTTAGTCTTACACAAAACAAAATATATATACAAGATATAAACAAAGGAAAATGAGGCCCATGTGAAGTGGAGGCCCTGTGCGGTTGTGCGCTGCACTTGCCATAGACGGGCCTGGTTTCAATCCATAAGTATGGCTCAAGATATGCAAACCTAAACCTGACAAGGAAGGTAGCTATAGAGTCCAACTCTTGAATAAAGGCGTCCATTGCTTCATCATAAGAGGGCATTTCTTCCATTTCCAAGGACCACCTCTTAAAACACACTCCAAATCCTCTTATGTTGCAAACTTAAAGCTGAACCAACCTTTCCTATAGTAACGAAGCCTAGGTCTAACAGACCAATTATTCTGAGCATAAACTTCCATTTCCGGTAAGGTAGGACGCGCACCAATAACTTGACCCATAAGAGTATTACTCCACTCAGCCACTTCCTCCTTTATATTATCCATTTCAATAACAACATCATGCATACTCTCACCCACCGACACAAACTTCAGCTTCATGCCATAATCATCATGAACCTTCTTTTTTCGCTATGTCCATGCACCCTTGGCAGGGTTTACATCAGGTCTAGCAGAATTATTACTAACAACTACTTAAACAACAGCATTAACAACAGGATTAACAACATTAGTAGCATTAGCACTAGTAGAATCAACAATATTCACCACAAGAGTAACAACAGGAGTAACTGCAGGTTTGATCTAGAAATATCATCATACTTTGGGTTACCCATATCAAATTCGTACAATTTTGGGTAGAGGGAGGTATTACTGACTTGAGACCAAACTTAGGAGGGTTGCAGATTTGACCTAAGAAGCAACATCTTCACCATTTTTGTCAAAAGACCCACTAAAGGGAACCTAGCATGTAAGGTGTCATTTGGAAGAGGGGAAGAAGAGGGAGCTAAATTTTTTGGTTGAGTATGCTAATGACCAACCTTTGATCGCGTGCAAGTCACCATTAGAGAAGAGCTAGATGTTACTTGATGAAGAAGTTTTCTAGTCTGAGAAATTCTCACCTTCTCTCTCAAACATGCTTCGTAGTTTGTCACCCTTGTTCCATGATATTAGCTTTATGGAATTTCAGGGGTTTCAATGGCCCTGACAAGCATTAGGAGGTATACTCCTTCCTGATGAAGAAAAAAGTAGAGTTAACTGGCATTCTTGAAACAAGAGTTAAAAAATGTAATTCTAGTAGGATTTTGAAAGGTAAGTTTAATGGTTTTGACCATTTCTGTAACATCAAGAGCATTTAAATATGGTCGTATTTGGCTGCTGTGGAAGACCTGAAATTTGTATATTGATATAATCTTCACCCATGCTCAATTGATTCATCTAAAAATCACTCAGATTCTGTTAGTCACCTTTGCGTATGGTGCTAATATTGGTGAAGCAAGATTTCTAGTTTGGAAATTTCTTCACATTACAAGACAGTCTATGACTGCTCCATGGATAATCAAGGTGATTTTAACATCACCCTATCCGTGGAGGTAAGAATAAGCGCTTCTCCTCTTAATCTCAAGAACATACAGGACTTCAGATCAACTCTTTTTCAGTCTGGTTTTGCTGATGTTTCATACCAGAGTTGTTTTTTCCACTTGGACAAACAAACATGATGGTGATCAAATAAGGTGGTTTAAGTTGGACAAGGCTTTGGTGAATAGCTTCTGGTTGCAGACTTATCCTACTTCTACTTCTTATTTGCCTGCTGCTGGGGTGCCTGATCACTCTCTATGTTTGGTAACTATTCCATATGGTGTAGTTTCTAAACCTATTATGTTGGGAAACTTGAATTTTTGGACTAATGATACTTATTTTCTTGATATTGTAGAGGAGCTTAGGACATCTCTGTGGTTGGCACTCCAATGTTTATGTTTGTATCTAAATTGAAGTCAGTCAATGATAACCTGAAAGTCTTTCACATAGCAAAGTACTCTGACTTATCTGATAGCGTTGAGCAGGCAAGGTCAGATCGTATGGTTTGCCAGATGGAAATTCAATATGATCCTTGTAATCCACTTCTTCTTACCCGTGAAGTAAAACTTATTGAATCTTATACTCTTCTCGGGGATGCTGAGTTGAGTTATATGAAACAAAAAGTTGAGAAGAAATTCGTGTAGAATATGGATGAGAATAATCAATACTTTCATTATATCCTTGTAGAAAGAAAGAATCACAATTCTTTTTGTTCCATTAAGGGGATGGATAGTCAATTATATTCTGGTGATGGTGTGCCTCATGCTTTTGTTCAGAAAGGTATGCTTGTTGCTCCTATTACTTATGATGAAATTCATGTTGCTATGTCTTCTATAGGGGTTGACAAAAGTCCAGGGCCAATTGGCTTTTCAGATGGTTTTTATAGAGCAGCTTGGCAAATAATCAAAGTTGATTTATGTAAAGTTGTTTTGTCTTATTTGAATTCTCGCAAAATGCTCACCCAGGTGAATTCTACTCTTCTAATTCTCATTCCCAAGAAGCCTTCACTAGCTACTGCGGATGAGTTTAGGCCCATTTATTGTTGCGATGTTCCGTACAAAATTATAAGCAAGATGATAGCTAACAGAATCAAGTATGTTTTGCATGACATAATTGGTTCTGAGCAAACATCATTTGTCAATGACAAATTGCTTTTTGATAATTACATGCTTACACAAGAATTGGTTAAAGGATATAAGAGAAATGGTATAACATCCAGATGCCTTATGAAAGTTGATATCAAGAAGGCCTTTTACTTAGTTAACTGGAAGTTTTTACTCTATTCTGTCAAATATTATGGGTTCCTTGAATCTGTCATAGCCTAGTTAATTTTTTGCTTAACAAGTTCAACATTCTTAGTCAATGTAAATGGTGCACCAAATGGTTATTTCTCTGGTAGATGTGGGTTAAGACAAAGGGATCCCTTATCCCTTATCAATTTGTATTGAGCATAGAAATCTTGTCTAGGATGTTGAGACACTTACCCAAGCAAACTGCCTATAATTATCATTACAAATACAAGGCCCTCCGGTTAACTCATTTAGTATTTGATGATGACACAATTGTTTTCTCCAAGGGTACTCCTGCTGATGTACTTGCTACTTCCACTTGCCTGAATGTATCTGCTTGTACTTGAAGCAAATTCTAAGAAATCATCAATTTTTCTCAGAGGTGTCTCCTAATCTAAACAAGTGACGTACAATTCTGGGTCAAACTGGATACTCTGAAGGCAGCTTCCCTTTCTATGTCTTTGAATAACGAGGGAAATGGACCAGAGCGAATAGCGTAAGATATTATTTGATCGTCATATCTTCAAAACGCAGCTTGTCGTGGCACACTACCTAATATAGGTATCATCACTTGGCCAGACTGTGTGACAGCTTGGGGTGTCTACAACAATATTTTTGCAACACCCCCGAGTTTCAGGACAAATATCGGGGTATTACAATCTTGAAAATCATCTATGTCTATCTGAATAATACCAGACTGACTCTATTTTTCAGCAGCAGACAAAGTGACATTTAAGACACCAGCAATAAGCCAAGGCGCATTCATCAACTGACTCCCTGAATACAAAAATGTACAATACCAACAATCACCAGTGGATATTCTATTGAATCTACAGTGGGCATATTGAGCCCCTTCTTCAAGTACATGCAACTGAATATCTCTTCCTCTCCAGATAATCCAGATTCTGCCATTATAGTTCTTTGAGTAATTACAAAACACAAAAAAATTACTAAATTTCTTTTAAATAATAGCTTTGACTTTTGTCTCTTTAACTCTAGTCTCAAGAATTGGCAAAACCTTAATCTTATACATCCTTAGGAAGTTTACCACTTCATGCTGATTCCAAAGGCAACAATCATGGAGAAATGTCAGGTGGTTTCTCACCTTCTCCTTCCCCTTTATAAGCAACACTAGGTGAAACAACCTCTATTTCAGATTGAATTGAGATCACAGTAGGTCCAGAGGTGTCAGCCACCACTCCACCCTCTGAAGTCTTATCATCAAAGAATTTAAACCTGCTTGAAGTAGCTCTAAACTCTTGTGCATCAGATCACCTTCTTCTTTACCGTCTGAAAACCCTCAGAATCCTTCTCAGGGTTAGAGGCAGTTTCACTAGCTTTTGTTTCATGGACAGACTGGTGCTCTGTAGTAGCAACTGGCTAAGGCTTTTGTTGAGAGGCAGCCTCATTTTTATTCTTCTTACACCCTATTTTACCACAAATTTTGCAGTAATATGGTAGCCACTCATAATTCACTTGCTGCGTCTTAAGGTCCTCATATGGTGTTGGGATAAGTATTTCAGTATGGAGCTCCTTATCCATATTAATATCCACCATTATTATTGCAAAAATAACTTATCCTGAGAGGTAGTAGTTGAATCTGCATAAAGAGGAGTCCCAATATTGCTAGCTATCTTTTTTAAAACAACATCTGACCATAAAAATGGGTCCAAACCTAGAAACAAAACCCAGACTGGAAATGTGGACACATTCACAAGCTCACAGCTGAAATATTTGAGCATTAGGGAATGTCCCTTATACATCCATTGTCCACCCTTAGGACATCTTCCATGTCATTTTCAGACTCAAATTTAAACACAAACCAACCCTTCTTGAAATACTAAATAATTGGTTGAGATTTCCAGAATTTCCTAGCATACTCCAACTCACCGAGCTTGGGGTTAAGCCCCAATAATTGGCCAATAAGAGTATGTTTCCACTGCTTCAAATTTTCCTCAATCTCTACCATTTCAATCACAATAGGCTCAATATTAGACATCGTGTCCACCTTAAATAACTTCATACCCACGTTATTGATCTTTGGTTTTTTCTTCCAAACATTCTGAGAAGTGGCTTTCCCACCATTTGCAGTGTTATTACTGACTAGAACATTATCCTTCATAAGAGAATTGTTAGGAATAGGCAAGGTTCCATTGACATGAGACTATCCTACACCAACTTTTGAAGAAATTACCCCCTGATCAGCTAAAACTTCAACAGGTCTCACTTGAGTTTTGTTATAACAACTTCAATACTAACTATTTCAGTTGTTTTTGAAGCAATTACTAGAATTGTCAGTAGCATTTCCAAGGAAATCCCCAAAAACTGGTTTTTTAGGAACATAGGAAGTCATATATGAAGTATCATTCTCAGAGCTTGCAAAATCAGAAAGAGGTTGTTGTTTGTTTAGAGGAGGGCGGCCTCAGGATCGTGTTCTTGCCGCCATTAGAGTAGAAAGGGGGGAGCTTAGTTGGAGGGAAGCTTGAGAAGAAATTCTCTCATTCTCTCTCTGACTTTCTCTCTCTATAACAAACTCCATTGGTTATGGTTTAATCTCCTATAATTAAATAAACCGCGACCGCGCATTAACTAAACTATATTTGCTTTGTTGTTCAGAGGGGTTGAGACTAATATCTAAACATTCAATGAACAAATCAAAGTAACCACCTAGTTAATGACTTAGGAATAACAAGGATTTATATAATGGTAATAACGAAGATTAAACAATTACCAAACAATAGGAAAGGAATTAGAATCTCACAACGAATAATCGGAAGCTTCAATTGATAAACCAAGAAATAGGAGATTAACTCCTTATAATTATTTTAAGGTTAAAGTATGAAAAATAGTCAATAATAACGCTTCTCTAAAGTATTGCAATAAGCATTTATATAGTCAATAAGAGTTCTAGGGCAATTAGGAATGTGTTAGACTACAAACATGGTGACAATAAGGAACTAAACCCTTAGTTGGGATTCTCGGGTGCAGAGTAACCAATGTATTTCTCGAGTCGGGGAAAAAGTCGAGAACAACTTCCTGTAGTTTTTGTTTTGTTCTCGAGTAGAGAATGACTCGAGAAAAACGGTGCAACAAATTTCAAATGATCATATTCCCTGCTCAATAATCGAAATTGAGCGTGTAATATACCGTTGGATAACTAACATTCTAAAGTTTACTCTCTAATTGAAATCATGGCAAAATATTTTATAGTTTAGGTGTTAGGCTGATTGAAGTTGACCTACTACGTTTTTCTCTTGCTTTTATTTTACAAATCTTCTTCTTTTTCCTTCATTTCTTCGCGGGAGACTACCAATACCTCAAGTAACACTTCTTTGACTTTGGTCTTCTTAGTGTTGGTTACATCAATGAATTATTAACATGGATCCATTTTCAATGAAGTAGTATAAACACCTTTGGACTTTAATAATCATATAAAACACTAGAATTCCCAACATTAAGCACAAATATGAATAGTAACAAAATCTTCACATGAAGACATTGAAAAATGGCTCCGAAGAAGAGTATTATCCGTGTTTATGCACTACAAAGATGTGCGTATCAGTACATGTAAGTGGGTTGGGGGTAGGGGAGCACTAGCCAATATTTGTAAAGGCTCTTCAGCTCACGAATCTAAAATGAGTGCAATTTTCCATGCAATATAATGGTGCATACAAAAGAACTTAAAGTAGTGACCATTTTCACAGGCGCATCCATCATCAACTTACTTAGCAAGCTAGTGGCAAAGCTAACTATGGTTTAAAATCATTGTAGGGACTTACTGAGCACATATACAAGGCTGGGGGTGGAACATGCACATCATCAACAAGTGAAACTAGTGGATAACTATTCAAGGGAGGCATCGTCAGAAATGGGTTGGTTTTTCGATTAAAGTGGATTCTATATATATTCAAAGTTGTATTAAACACTATTTTGATAACTTTGTCATCTTAAACAAGAGGTGGTGACGAACTTTTTTTGACTGCTTAATCTACTAGATTTTAATTTTCAAATGAAAAACTAAGCTCTTGGATATTTTCACTTATTCACATTTGTATCAAGGTCTTAGTAATGGAAAAAGATCTTATGAAGGTTGATGGTGTTGCCTCATACTGACCACCATATACTCGTCCCTTGCTTTTTGAGGCCTAAGTTTCTAATTGAAATGGGGTTCTTTTTTTCTTTTTTTACAAAGTAAGAAGACGGGTCGAAGATCGAGTGATATCATGCGCAATTGTCTTAAGGAACAATTTTTTTCTGGTCCTTAGACTATTATATGTAAAATACACTTCTAAGACTTTCCACCTTATGGTATTTCTCATTGAAAATAATCATTTACAAAGGGTAGTCTAGCTAGTTTCCACTATTATTATATTTTATTTTAGGTAGTATGCATATGTAATTAAACATATTTGAAGTTATGAAGAATTTCAAATATTGTGCATGCATTGCGTGTATCTTAAAGCTAGTATTAAATATGATAATAACAGTGATAATAAAAAAAATAATGGCAATTATTCCATTTATTAGCAGTGCCTTTTTTTGTAGTAATCATGATATATATTGATAAAGGCTAATAAAAGCCAATAGAACAGATTACATGAAAAATGACAAAAACCAGCAAAAAACATTTATAAGCCTAACAAAAAACTAGCCATAAGATGACAAGGGACATTTGGAGCACACTCAATCAGCTTATAACAAACATCTAATTTAATCCTCATGACGTACAATAGCTTCAACAGAGCAAGATTTATCAGAGTATAATCTACTATTTCGTTCCCACCAGATATGGTAAATATAGGCATTAAATACACCTCTCCTCCATCTTTTGAGACAGTTCCTACCCTTATTTCTCCTAGCCAACCAATGCAACACTTTAGAGAGTTTTGAAGAAGTAACACTAAATATGCTCCAAGATCGAACTTGTTGCCAAAATGGAGCAGAAAACACAACATTTAAAGAAAAGATAAACTAAGCTTATCAATAGTTGAATTGAGTTAAATTAAACATATTAGAACAAAAATAAACTATAATGAAATTATTACAGGTGAACTAAGATTACTAAAACTTTAATAAATGAAAGGAATTTTTTAAAAACTAAATTGAACTGAATTGAATTCGGAAGATTTGATTTAAACTAAACTAATATTGTTGGAATTAAACAAAAATTATTAGTGATCAAGTAAAAAATAAAGTTATGGCCCATATTTGACATCCGCACGTCAACCGCTTATAATTAGGGATGTAAATGATTCGGGTTCAGTGAAGAGGGCTAATGCTTCATAACTATCCAATTTTTGAAGGGCTTTTACCAAAATGATACCAAAATCGTAGCGAATTTATATTTGTCTTACTAAAACCCCTTCATTTGTGTATAGACAAATGGCTTTTCTCCATCAAAGAGTTGTTTAAACAAGTTTTTATATTATATTAATAATGTACTGTCTAACTATTGACCAATAATACGATGCAAAAGAGGAACCAATTAGTTTTCAAGGATTCTATAAACATAGACTTGAACAGTCTAAGGATAAAGTGTAAATAATCCAGTAATCTCAACCACAATTCTTCAATGATTTTTTTTTTTATTTTTTTTTGGTAAAATGTAAGCTTATCAATTAAACCAAAACCGAACCAAATACATCCTAACTCCTTCAATAATAAAGGAGAAGAAACAAACTAAAACCCCCTAATAGACTAGGGGAAATACAAAGCTGAAGCCAAAACTCAAGCCTAAGCTTAACCAAAGCCTAAAACAAGTTTCTTAGCCAAGTCTTATCACAAAGCCTAAAAGCCTTACAACCAATGACACTCTGAATCCTTAAATTCATGCTTCTCATCAGCTCCTGAATGACTAAGTGAGGTCTAGGAACAACCAGTTCAAACCTGCACAAATTCCTCACACGCCAAACACTATAAATCAAGGCACAAATCAGAGCATTTATAACAACTTTCTTCAACCTCAAGCCAGTCTTTCTTCTATTGCACCACTGAAGAGTTCTCAAGACAGGAATCTGACAGTGCAGTCTACCAGATAGCAACTCCAAACACTGTCTGCTATAAGGGCATTGGAAAAACAGGTGATCATGATTCTCAACCTGAATTCCACACATCTCACAGGTAGAATCTTGCACAATGCCAAAACTGCATAATCTCTCCTTTACCTGTAATCTTCTCAAGCAATAAAGCCAGACTATGCTACTGCATAATCTCTCCTTTACCTGTAATCTTCTCAAGCAATAAAGCCAGACTATGCTACTGTGTTTCGGAAAATTGCATCTTTGCCAAACCACACTAGACCACCAGACCTTTTGTTGAACACCCCTGAACTGCTTATAAAACTCTGCAACCTGAATCTCCTTGCCAACAGAAAGACTTGCAGTACACAAATCTTTAACCTGAGGAAAAAGGGAGCAAATCTTCCTCCAATACCAACTGTTATGCACCTTAGGCTGATAATTCAGCCAATTCTGACCCTTCAAGTACACACTATTAATCCACTTTACCCACAGATGATCAGACTTACAAGTCACCCACCAAGCAAATCGACAAATACAGGCTTTGTTCCACTCTTAGACCCTTTTAAAACCAAGTCCACCATGTTTTTTCTCCCTGCACACCCAGTCCCATGCTACCAAAGGACCTCTATGATAAGTCTCTTTACCAGCCCATAAGAAATTCCTGCAAAGAGCTTCAATTCTGCTAACAACCATTTTAGGCAATATAAATATATTAGCCTAATATGAATGTAATGTAAGCAAAACTGACTGAACAACCACTGTCCTACCAGCATAGGAAAGCTTCCTAGCCCCCAAATTCCTGCAAAGAGCTTCAATTCTACAATGATTTATGTAAAGTGGTCATACTAGGTGTTGACAAAACAGAAAAATCGAGTAATTATCTTCCTCCTTATCTTCACAAGCCAATTAGCTTGCTAGAAAGTTTTGTACGAGACGATCTAATTTAAAGTGATAGCTTTATGACAATGTTATATAAAGTAACCATTTTAATCCATTTTTTTAACAAGTATAACTTTAATTAAAATTAATTTGTGCAACCTTGAAAATATACTAAGTCAAAGAAATATGCAAGATGGACATGATAGGAAGTGGATGAAGCTAGATAGAACCATGGTTAATCCAGCTTGGCTAGTCAAGTATCCTGGTTCTTCCTCTCATTTTCTTCCCACAGGTTGCTCTGGTCATTCCCCTGCTCTTGTTACTATTCCTACTGCTTCTGTTGGGGTTCCTAGGCAATTTAAATATTTTAAATTGTTGGAGTGCTGCTCCTGGTTTCTTGGACTTGGTTCAGCAGGGGTTCAGTGCTGAAGTGCAAGGTTCAAAGATGTTCAGTTTGTATACCAAGCTTAAATTACGCAAGCCTGGTCTCAAGCTGATTCACTCCTCTAATTTCTCTAGTATTTCTGCTAGAGTGTTAGACTGTAAAAAAAGCTTAATTGTTCTCAGTTGGCTTTACAATCTGATTTGCTTGATGCTGAGTTGTTGCAGCAAGATGCAGATTTGAGAAGCAAATACAAAAAACTGAAAAATTGTTGAAATGAGTGTTTTAGTTAAGAGAGCTAAGGTGCTTGATTCAAAATATGATGATTCTGGTACTAGGTATTTCCATGCTAAGGTGCAGGAGAGGAATTCCATGTCTTTTATTGGTAGGATAAAGGATTTATCTTGTGTTCTGCATACTACTCCTGTTGAGGTAGACTATACATTTGTTGATTACTATAAAGCTCTCTTGGATACTGCAGGGTCAGTGGCTAATTTTGATTTGTCTTTAGTCTCTTGGATAATGTAGGGTCAGTGGGTACTGTAGGTGCTACTGGGTTCTCTGAGGTTTTTTTTCCTTTCAGGTATTTAGGACTGCTTCTGAATCCTGCTAAGATTACCTCTGATATGTACAATGTTCTCCTGGATAAGATTAGGAAAAAATTGTTTTATTGGTCCAACAAACTTCTTTCTTATGCAGGCAAAATTCAGTTAATAAACTATGTTGTATTTGGGCTTGAAAACTTTTGGTGCCCTGGTCTTATTTTACCTATCAATGTGGTTAAGAAAATTCACATACTTTGCAAGGATTTTCTATGAGGTAACATTGAAGATCATCATAAAATAGCCATGAAAAGATGGAATCCATATGTACTCCTAAATTTGAGGGAGATATTAGGATTAAAGAAGTGCTTAGTTGGAATAAAGGACTTATGTTGAAGTGGATTATAAAAGCTCAATCTCCTGGCCATTTTGTCTGGACTGTTTGGCTAAGAGAGTATCGTTTGAAGCCTTTTGATTCTATTTGGGCTGCTGAAGTGAAAGGGACTATGTCTGAGAGTTGGAGGAGCATTATGTAAGTAAAGAATGAGTTTATCCTAGCAGCTGGTGCAGTGAATGCTGCTATTCAGCTGACAAACTCTTGGACTGTGAATAGCAGGATGAATGTTTCAAAAGCCTATGATTTCTTTAGAACTTGTAATAGGAATATTCTAGGTATTGAAGTCATCTGGGGTGGGGCTGTTTTGCCAAAACACTCAGTAATCAGCCTGCTTGCAACTCTGAATTCCTTATGCACTATTGATAACCTGGTCAAGACGGGCTTATTATCATTAACAAGTGTATATTGTGTACAACTGCTATGGAATCTGCCTCCCACTTGTTTTTCTCCTGTCCTTTCTCTTCCTCTGTCTGGGGTGTGGTAAAGCATTGGTTGAAAATTTCAAGTTGCCCTGATAAGATTAATTAAGCTTGCTCTGCATTGGTTTGCTAAACATGTCTGAGGTAAAAACTGGGTCAAAAAGTTTGCTAGATGTGCACAAATTGCTACCATCTATGAGCTGTGGCGAAAGCGCAATAGTAGATTATTTCAAGAAGTTCATCATAGTATTGATTTAGTTATTAGGAAGATTAAATACATTGTGAGTGTTCGAGCATTTTTTTGCTTTGATGGCTGTAATGATTCCGTAATCACAGAAGCTTTGTTAGACTAGCTTATGTTGGCTGTCTTAGTTGCTTTGAAGGGTTAGCTTCTTATTTCTCTTTGTAACACTTATGAGATGAATGAGAATTTCTGATTTCCTTCAAAAAACTAAGTCAAAGGAATAAAATTGAGGTAGTCAATATTACAACATAAGATTTATGTTTCATTTCTAATAGTAAGAATGTAAACATTCAACATGGTTGGTAGTGTAAATTAAATGAACTCAAATTGGCGTCAATTACATTTGAGTTTTTTTTGTATCCTTGAAAACCAATCTTGCTTCAGATAAATTAATAAGTGATCCATTGCCTTTTTGGTCGAGGAGAGCCGGATGTGGCCCATCTTTAATCGAACAAATTACCATAATTTTGCACTTTTTTTTAATTTGATACTATATTTTTGCACATAAAAAACTACACGAATAAAAATATATGTAATTTTTCAAAATTATAACAATCTTCGTATAAATAAAACTCCAACTAGAAGTTCAACTTTATTCCTCACAAATTGCCATCTTTACTCCTAACCCGTAGTAACTCCGTAAGTAAGGTTCTATAGCCTCACAGGAAACTCCAAGGAAAGAAAGCTAGAAAAGCATAGGAGTTTGGCACGCCGGGTTTTGGGTGACGTGGCGTTCCAGGCAAGGATCCGAATTTTATGAAGGTCGGATTTTGACATTATGTTGTTGCATGGATCTAGGGGCAGTTGGCCAGTTGGGTTTTCATTGATTTGTTTTCCTTTTTTAAAACCCAAAAACACTTCCAATTATTTGCTGTGCCATCCAATAATTTAACTACCCCGCCTCCCTCTTTCGCTCTTGTTGGAAGTAGTTAGCATCTTTCTGTTTCATACATTCTTTCCTAAAAAAAACAAAAGACACAAATTATTCGAATCGATCGTCAACTTTTATTATAAAAGTAAATCAACTACATATAATAATGTAAATTTATTTAAGATCCCTTAAGGCCCAATATCAAATTATATATTTATATGTTTTTATTGAATTAGTGTGAAACCATCTACTTTTAACATAAAAGTGATGACCTCTCCATTGACTGATATATGATGTCACAAAAGCTTACTTGGGAAAATCATATTCACTCAACGTGTGGTTACCACTTTAACACCCACCCCCTCACATCACCTTTTTAATGGAAGATGATACTCACCCACCCGGTGGCTACCAAAGTACCAAGCCACCCTCTCACATGCATTTTCAGATTTGCAAAATAAAAGGAAATTAAAAAAATTGGTGTGAGGGGGTGGTTACCAAATATGGTAACCGCCGGGTGGGTGAGTATAATTTTCCCTTTTTAATTTCATTTTAATTTTAGAAAACCAAAAGTATTTGTGAGCTAGTGGCTACCGATTTGTAGCCACCGGATGGGCATGTATCATCTCCCTTTCTTGTAAGCCGGTCTAATTTTAACATTAAAATTTGACGCCGCAAATGCCGAACAAATACTAAACTTTTCCACCCCAAATCTAATTTCCTAACTCCCTCATCTACCCCACAACACCCCTCTACACATTCCCCAGCCGCCGACAACCCCATCCCTCCCCTGTCAACGCGAACACCCCTACCCTCTTCCTATGCCGACGCGAACACACCAACCCTCAAAGAAGCAAACACCCCGTACTTTCCACTCCACACAGTCGCGAATAACCCCTATAGCCGTGAACACCCCCCTCCCCCAATATATTTTTTCTTTTTCTTGTTTCGACGACTTCCATCACAATTTTATGGCGTTGGAATTTACAGTTCGAATCGTGTTACTGTGTGTACCCTAATCCCAAATGCATATCCTGAACAAACGAATACTCTTTTTAATGGACAAGATTAGATTCTTAGAATCAATGTTCCAGATTTGTTTGTAGTGATGGCCACATTTTAAATATAGCTATTATAGAATTTGCCCTAAGTAATAGGTATTGAAGAATTTTTCATCCAACAAACTCTATAACATCAATCATTATTCATTCATTATGTTCGACGAGATTAATATCGAGATTCCATAGTATCCCAGTCTCATTAGGCCTCTCATTTTCAATTTAGCACATATAACACTTGTGATTATAAAATTTTGTAAGTGACGAATTGAATTATGAAAGCTATCTGTAAGTGCATATGTATCATACGAGTACAATGAGAAAGGACCATTACAGATGACAAAAAGGTGACAGTGAACCACCCTTAATAATAATAATAATAATAACTTCCCCCCCACACTCTTTAAACAACCACCTCTAATCTCATGTCTTTGCGCTCCTATTCTCATGTTTCACCACTTTGACTTCCTCTCCAATAACTACCTCTCTTTCTCTCATGCAAACAACCATTAACATAGCAGTAGTTGCCCTATCTCCTACAAACCATATCTCCACCATGCTAAAACTTCTGAACAAAAACCTTAGGAAACTGTACTCACATCTCCGACGAAACTCTCGTCACAACCCCAAAATCGTCGTAAAACAGTTCGGCAAACATGTCCCTAAATCAAACGAATTCGAACATCAAGTACATACTAGTCCAAAATGTTCTGCAGTGTACCCTAACACTCATAACTTTGGTAAAAATGATGTGAAACCAATAAGACTCGCCACTTTTAATGCAGCCTTGTTCTCCATGGCACCTGCTGTCGTACCAAATTTTAATGATCATGATCATCACAACATTTCAGAGTTTCATAAATTGGTAGAGAAAGACAACAACTTCAAGGCGAAGTCCTTCAATGATCGTCCTAAGGGCATCCTCAAGCAGTCTCCACTGCACCCAAGTTGCACCAATACTAATACACCTCCATTAAGTAAGCAGCAGAAGTTTGCCAAGTCGAGATTGAGAGTGTCCATCAACTTGCCTGATAATGAGATATCCCTCGGGAGGAGTAGGCGTTTCGACGAAGCGAAAACTCCGGCGAAGTCTGTTTCGAGCGTGTCGGTAAGGAGGGGTTCGTTTGATGGTAATGACGGGATGTTGAGGAGTAAAAGGGCTGTTGTTGATGTGTTGAGAGAGTTGGACGCGGATATATTGGCTTTACAAGAGATTAAGGCAGAAGAGGAGAAGGAAATGAAGCCTTTGTCTGATTTGGCTGCTGCTCTTGGGATGCATTATGTATTTGCCGAGAGTTGGGCTCCTGAGTATGGTAATGCTGTGCTTTCTAAATGGCCGATCAAGAAGTCTAAAGTTCAGAAAATCTTTGATGATACAGATTTCAGGTTGGTCTTATACTTTTTTAGTTATCTACATTTGGGTTTGGTTTGTTTGTCGATGTATATTAAATCCCCTGTTTTCTCTGTTTTTTCTCCTTTGTTTTGTGAGTGTTTGATTTGTTTTGGGACTAGTTTGCCATCAAAATGGCCAATTGGTATCTTAAGTGATAAATTGTTAATTTAATTTAGTAGAGTTATGTAATCATCCTTTTTATTAAATTTGCATATTGTATTGTTTTGTTGTGCCCGTGTTTTATTGGAATGACGTATTCTCGTGTGTGAATCGTACCCGTGTTCTTATCGGTGCCCGAATCGGTACAACCTAGAGGTGGTATTGCCTAGATTACCACAATTTTACACTAAGGTGCTCTTCATGAACAAAATTGCCATTCTTTCACAGGTTACATATGGAAAAATTTTGGGGGGAGTTTGCATTTTTTATAGTTTATATTTATAGTCACTAGAGTTTACCTAAGTGATAGCATAAAGATAGGAATGCATGCCAAGATCACCCAAAAGGGACATGTATAAATGAAATTATTACTATCATGAGTAAAATCTACATTATTATAAAATTGATTTTCAACTCCAAAGAATCTTAATGTGGAATTTAGATTGTTTAATGTGGAATGTTGGAAAGATATTTAGAGGCAATTTCCTTCTTTAGGATAATACGGAGTACCTTGCATAGTCCACAACACCATGTAGTATCTAATCATATATTTAACGTTCGTGGCTTGGTTGTCAGTGTTCCTTAATTTTCTTTGTGTTGTTCATATCGTGGTGTTCGCTTAGGCTTTTCAACTCTAGGGTAAGTTCCTACTAACTTAAAGCCTTCATCCATTGAACCTTGTCAAACAATTAAAGAAGGCATTGATCACCCTTTGGTTTGTAGAGCAAACTAAGTAGTTGCAAGAGAGGGAGTGTTTAAGCCGAGTTTTGTGGTTCTGAGTAAAGAGTGTTGCCTTGTGAATGCTATGAGATGAAAATGTTAAAAGTGAAATGGACACAAAAGAATAACAAATAAGACCAAACTTTTAGAGTGAATGTCTTCTGCAGCTGGAGCATGCTAAGCTTTGTTCCTAAGCTCTAGAAACATTTAGCATATACGGAGCACTTTTCAAGTTGCCGGCGTCCTCCATACTATTTCCAGTGTAACCCACAAAAAACGTACTTAATTCTTTATGAAAATAGAGCGCACCTAATCTTTGGCACCTTTTGAAGGAGATAACTTGATTCAAAACTTACGGATAAAGCTACTTAGTTTTGCATAGAACTTCCTTTAAAGATATGGTTGGACGGAGATTGGGTGATGTAGCTGTTGGATAAGACGGCCTTTAAGTATTTTTCTCTGTCGAATAAGGTTCTATTAAGTGTATGAGAAGCGAGGTGTTTCTTGGTTAAGGTATATTGATAGTCTATACTGCACTTAGGTAGTTGAACTAGTTTGAAGTAGTGTACCAAAACAAAAGTTATATATTTTTAAGTTACGAAGAAATTTCAATAGAGGATAAGCAATAGTTTAGTTGTTCAATTGATAGTAGTCTTATTACGTGATTCAACATTAGTGCATTGCTATTAATCGTGAATTAAGGTTTATTGTGACATGTTATTGTTTTGGTAGGCTAATGTGGTCTAATGAGTTCAGAGTTGTGAACTCCTATGTGAGGACAAACCTTTGGTTGAGTTTTGTGTTTCTCTTTGTTTTTATTTGTGGTGCCTGCCTGCCACTACCAAAATATCGGAAAAAACAAACCAATTACGATTCTGTTCCGTGGCTTAACTATTTGCCATCCTTGCCTAGTACTGTATCATTTGTAGGCTGTAACGCATTGCCAAATAAAAACAACCTCAAATAGGTCCTACATTTATTAGCAAATGGTTACCTAATATTTGATACATTTCTGATGAACGATTTCAATCATGAGGAATACAACTGCTCAGAAGGTCAGTTTAGGGTCACTTTATCTTTTCCTTATGATGGGCGATAAAAGTGTAGCTATCCTATATTTGGTTATGAAGGTATAACCAAGACGGCAATATGCAATATCAAGTTTTGTTGCTGCTTTATGGGTCCTCACGATGTAGCTTTTGGTTGGGTCACATAACTGACGAGACGCGCTTATTATTCTAATTGGTAAGTTACAGCTTGGTTGATCTGTATTCAAGACTGAGTTTTCAGCCAGGTCCACAGAACTGATAACACCAGCTTAGTTAGATACTTGTAAGAATATGCTACATAATCTTAAGTGTTTACACTGGTAGTCAGGACTATTATATTGTAGATATTGGTAAGAGTAGTTGAGGTTAGGCGGCTATGTTGGCTCTTAAAGCGTAAGATTGTACATTCTTTATCTTGGTGATCCTATGAGAATTTTAAAAACAAAAGAGAAAAATCCAGGTACCAATTGTACTAGTCACAAGATTCCGGAGACATTCTCTCTGCTTAACTGTTCTGTTTTGTCCAAAGTGAAGAACTCATTGTCTAATAATCCTTTTTCACATAGTGAATACTACTCTAGACTAAAAAATGTGCAACCATAGTTCAACAATCTTTGAAGCATGTCGGTTTTTGGTAAATAACTCATAGCGGGCTGGATTAGTTAGTAACGGGTGGAAATCACAAGAGAAAACCTTCACTAGTAGAACACCTTATAGTCCTATATTCCTATTGAGGCGGGTGATGGCTCGGTTGATGGCTTTTTTATATATAAGTAACGAACTTTCTTACTGTCAATTTTTCTTTTCATGTAATATTTCAAATATTGTTTTTGAAGAAGAAAAATTTTGCTTCCTCATTAAGAAGCAAAATACTCCGTAATACTCTAGTTCTAAGCCAACTTCTATTTCGTTCTATAGATAGGCCCTGGTTAGTTACTCCGTAAGTCTTAATATTCTATGTCAATTATATTCTGTCTTGACTTCAATAGTTTCAGCTTCCCAAGATATGAATCATAGCAACATCTAACTAAACAACCAATCTTTAGTGGGTGCGGTGTATCTTTCCAGTAGCTGTCATGTGAGTACCATAGATTTTCGTAAATATCAGCTGGGGATGCAGGATTATAAGGACTGTTAGATAATCTGAGTTCCTATATTCAGAAAAATATTGTTTTCTATCTTTTCAGTTCGCCTGCTTGCATTATATTTATATCTGATAAAGGAGTATACTTGGGACCATAGGGCTGATGTCCTCTGTCTTTAATATATGTACAAATGCAAGCAATATAACACTAGAGACATGGAATCTTAACACATAATTTAGTAGGAAGGAGCTCAATTCATACATTTCTCGTGGTAGATCATGCATACTGTACTAGTATTTATGACATTTTTTGGAACTAGGTGGTGAAAAATCTGATGTATGCTTATGGATGCAGGAATGTGCTAAAGACAACAATAGATGTACCAGAAGTGGGGGAAGTGAATTTCTACTGCACTCACCTTGATCATTTAGATGAAAATTGGAGAATGAAACAGATTAACTCAATAATTGAGTCTAATGACGAACCACATATTTTAGCTGGAGGACTTAATTCCCTCGAGGAATCAGATTACTCACAAGAAAGATGGACAGATATTGTGAAGGTAGTTTATGAATTCAACTTGGAATAATTCTCTAGAGAAAAATCAATACCTATGTCAGACTCTGTGGTTTTTGGTTTGCTAAAATTTCGATATGTTTGGTTATCTAGTACTATGAAGACATAGGGAAACCAACGCCAAAGGCTGAGGTAATGAGATTTTTGAAGGACAAACACTACGCAGATGCTAAGGACTTTGCAGGGGAGTGCGAATCTGTTGTCGTGATTGCGAAAGGCCAAAGTATGAAGCTCCCTAGTCTACATTTTGATGTTTGTTAAGCACACTCATGCACTTGAGACTTTGTGAACATGGAAGGCCTCTAAAGTTTAATTTTCTTCTGGTTTTAATGCAGGTGTGCAAGGTACATGCAAATATGGAACTCGACTTGATTACGTACTAGCATCTCCAGGCCTGCAATACCAATTTGTCCCAGGTTCATACTCAGTTTTCTCATCCAAGGGCACATCTGATCATCACATTGTAAAGGTTGACATATTGAAGAAGGTGGAAAGCATTCAAGAAATCGCCACCAAAAAGAAGCACCAGCCAAAGAAAAGAGTTGTAAGAATAACCAATTCCTCACCAAAGGGCATATGGAGCACAGACATGAGATAGCTCATTATATTTTTGGTCTCCTGGTCCTCATTCTTTTTTTTTTTTTGTAACTCTTTCTGATGTGTACAGTTTTTTTTTTTTTTTTGGTACATTTCTGATGTGTATGGTGTGCTTAGTGTTCGTTAACTACAGAAAAGTGCCCCATGACCCCCTCCCCACCAAAACAAAAAAGAAAAGAAAATAGTGTGCTTATTAATTACTTCTTTCTTTCCTTCTCTCTTGTCTTACCATTGTTACATTGTACCTAGTAATTTTTTTTGCTGATATGTATGAGATGTTTGCTGGAGTAATTATGAGAGATATGCAGTGAATGGCTATTGCATTGCATTAGAATCAAATGAAGAACAACGTATATATACACCTACAGCAACTAAGAGGTATAACCTCATCTAAACACTAAGTTCTGAATCTAGACTAGATGAGAAGCACTAGCTGACAGCTCATGATAAGAGTTACAGTACATGAGATAATAACGTAGACAAGAGATAGATAATAAACTAAACAAGATAACATCATTAACTAACATGCTCCCGCAAGATGGACGGTCGGGAGACAAGACCAATCTTGGACAGCAACAAATGAAAGCGCGAGCGGAGCAAAGGCTTCGTAAGAGCATCGGCTAGTTGACCATTGTCGGAGATGTGAGACACACGCAAGAGCCTTGTTGAACATGCTCCCGCACAAAGTGATAATCAAGACCAAGATGCTTCATCTTGGAGTGAAACTTGGGGTTGGCAGCAACATAGGTGGCACCCATGTTGTCACAATATATGGCTGGAGGAGAAGTGAAAGAGCAACGCAGTTTACGAACGAGATTGAGGAGCCAAAGAACTTCGGCTGTAGTAGCAGCAATAGAGCGGTACTCTGCCTCGGTAGAAGCACAAGCTAGTGTACGTTGCTTACGCGAACTCCAAGAGATTGGATTGCGGCCAAGGTAGACCAAGTAACCCGTGGTAGAGATATAATCGTCCTTATCTCCAGCCCAATCCGCATCCGTAAACGCATGTAGAGACAAGTTGGAGTCACGATGTAACAAGAGTCCTCTAGACAAGGAACCACAAAGATAGCGTAGCAACCGTTTGAGAGCCGCCCAATGATCCGTGGTAGGCTTATGCATGAATTGGGACAACCTGTTAACAGCAAAAGAAACATTGGGACGAGTCAAAGATAAATACTGTAAGCTCCCGACTAGGGCACGGTGCCCAGTGGGATTGGCTAATGTGTCGCCAGAGTGAAGAACAAGAGGAGGAGACATGGATATTGGCGTGGGCACAGGCTTTGCTCCAGTCATCTTGGCACGGTCCAGGAGATCAAGAATATATTTATGTTGACTCAAAAACAAACCACTGGCATGAGGCAGAACTTCCACTCCAAGAAAATAAGACAACAAACCAAGATCTTTTAAAGAGAAACGAGAAGCAAGAGTTGAAATTATTGTTTGCAAGGAAGTAGGATTGGAACCAGTGATAATTATATCGTCCACATAAACAAGAAGATAAAAAATATCATCATTATGGCGTTTGAAAAAAAGAGAAGAATCAGATATAGAATTAGTAAAGCCAATACTCAATAAATAAGATTTTAATTCATTATACCATGCACGAGGGGCTTGTTTAAGGCCACATATAGCTTGTCGCAATTTGCAGACGTGAGAAGGAAAGGATTGATTAACAAACCCAGGAGGCTGAGCCATGTAGACATCCTCCTGGAGAGTGCCTTGAAGAAAAGCATTGTTGATATCAATCTAACGAATGGACCAACCTCGGCTGACTGCAATGGAGAGCACAGTTCGAACAGTGGCAGGTTTCACAACTGGGCTAAAAGTTTCAGTGTAGTCAATGCCAGGTGTGAGCGCACCGGACCCGCAACTCTTTTTTTTTATGTGTTATTTAATGTTAAAGAGTGGAG
>CAAKMY010047530.1:33057-45823 GCA_901111285.1 Corrigiola litoralis | reverse complement strand
TATGACTTGAGGGTTAATACTCAAGCTTAGCTTGTCAATCCCTTCCCATTATTGTTTTAATATTGTTAGTTTACATACTTGTATTGTAGAGAACATAGAATCATGCTAGGGTTTATCTCTGACAATGGTTAAAAACATATTTTTAGAGAACTTTATTTACGTTATCCCCTAGTGTCATGTTTAGGGAATGGTTTTGATGTGTTATTTGTATAATGTTAGGATTCCTCGTAGATAGTAGGTTTTGATAGTTTGCATGTTTAGGTGTTGTATTGTAATTTGACATGTTTTAGGTTTTTTTGGGGTTTTTGTGTAGAGCTTGCCATGTTTAGAACGTGCCATATTTAGAAATTTCCATATTTAGTACTTTCTATATTTGGAAGTTTCCATGTTTGGTACTTTCCATATTTAGAAACTTTCCATGAATAGAACTTTCTTTTTTTAGAATGTTTTGTTAAATGGAACTAACATGTTTAATGGTTTGGCTAAGTTTAAATGCTCATTACATGAATCACATAATACAACACTTGCATGAATATGATTAAATATAACACATAATAAAAAAGTCTTAATTAACACTTGTGCTTAGTAAAGACCGAAAGGGCGATGAGGGTGTCTTACAGGGGTGTTCATCATCGGATATCCGATCCGAACAAATGGTTATCGGATCGGATATCCGAAAATTCGGATCGGAGCTATTGCAAATCCGAACCCGATCCGAAAAATTTCGAATATCCGGATATCCGAAATTTTTGGATCGGGTAACCGGATATCCGAAAATCTAATAAGCATGAAAAAGAATAGGTATGGATCTTTTAAATAAAAGAAATCAAGAAATGAGCAAAAGAAAGAACCTTTTCTACCTTGATAGATTGTTAACTTCCATATCATCAGAAACATATCATTGGTAAAATTATTGGTCATTATCATTATCTTTTTACAAAAGTGGGGCTTAAGAAAGAGGAAGAATGCTAGTTGCTTCCTCTTGAAGACTTGTTTCCAACTACGCAGTACGTCTACTTCATATGCTTTGCTTCTATACAACCTAGTTGTCATTTGGGAGAAAACAAAAACATCAGATAAGTGGTGGATCGGGGGAATCGTCGAGGAGGTGTGGTGGGCATGAATGGGTGATGAGCGATGAGGTCGTCATCGGTGAGCGACGACGCGTGGTGAACTTGGGTGGAGGTGTAGGCGGAATGTTGACTAGGTGGTGAAGGACGAGGGTCACCGGTGAGCACGGTGGTCATGCGTAGGTGGTGAGAGACTACTATAATAAGAGGCTAAGAGTAGAGAAGTTTTTACAAGGTTGAGACTCGAGAGTGTCAGTGAATGTTTGCGGCTATTGTGAACTTAGTAAATTAGGTTTAGTTTTTCATTTCTTTTTATTTTTCCGGATATTTTGGATATCCGAAACGTGAAAAACCCGATCCGTATCCGATCCAAAATATCCAATATTTTTTCGAATATCCGATCCGAAATATTCGAAACTGAAATATCGGATCAGATATCCAAATTTTCGGATCGGATCGGCCATTTTCGGTTAAGATATATCGGATCGGATTTTTTTTGAACAGCCCTAGTGTCTTATGGCTTCCCTCATCGTAACATCGCAATCCCGAACCATGAATCTAGCCTTTGGGTCAAGCGTTGAAGTCGTTTAAGTTGTATCACCTTTATGGTATGTGGTTTAAATTTGCCAAGGGTTTAAAGGAATAAATCGATTAGTAGGGTAGATTGACGATCCATTCGATCCAAATTCACCTCCCGAACCTCGAGCAAACTACTGTGGCGATACGTGTATGAGCCATGTGGCTTCTCTAAATGGCTTAGGTCATTGGAGGCATGTTGAACAATGAGTATATTAATTCCCGAAGAAATTAAGTGGCGGCTTCATGTTTTGGTACAAGTATCCGGTTGGTCACAGTAGGTTAACTTTCGGGTCCTACATGATCGTAAAAACCTTATTAAAATTCCTCCTAGGTTTTATAAAAACATGAAAATACCATGTATTATCATCCCCTTTCTTAAGCCAAGCTACTTTACTCTTTTGCCTCAAGAAAGTTTCTCTAGAATTCTTGAGACATCTTCTGTATGAGCTCTTTTTCCAACTTATGAAGATTTTCATTCCTATGATCAGACTGCAAACTAATCTGAGCTTAACACATATCAGCTTGAGTTATATCATTATCTCCTTCAATATCTCCAAATAATTCCTTATTCAAGTATTTCAAAGGCCGCTTCAAAGCTTTAAGCTTACTGACCAGACTAAAAATTCCGGTGCCATCAACCACCATGCTCCAGCTCTGTTTACCCATCTCTGTAAATTTATCTGATTCACTCCACATATCTGTAGACACCCCAATGTGTCACATTGTCAATTGCCTAGTGATGATAACTAAACTAGGTAATGTGCTATGATAAACGACGTTTCTTAATTATTACCGGTTTAGCAATCCCAAGCCATAAACACATTCTTTTTACCAATATACCATTATTACCACTCTATTACTTAATAGGCCCGAAAATATGCGTAAGCCGTATTTTCAGCCTATGACTGACTGAGCCTGCATCACAGGCCCAAAATCAGAGAAATTAGGCTTTTATCACATTTTACATAAAAGTCCGAAAATAGTCAGATCGCCTCAAAAGTCAAAATTGGGCCAAAACCTGACCCAAGCCATGTGATGACGCTAAGCTAGGCCAAGCCTAGGCCTGGGCTATGCGTCGTCACTGACGACGACCCACCTGGGCCTGACCCAGGTTAGCCCAGGTGTCGCCAGTGGTGACGCCCAGCCTGGCTCATCCCATGTTTTTCAGCCAGTCCAGTACTTCAGTGTTCCATCTGAGTATCCATTTACCTCGAGGTTCTAGAATGATTAGTTGTCCTTAACAATACGGTCAATCACAAACACCAACAATCTGATCCACAACAAATTCAGATAACAAAGACTCTATTATTCCATAACCTTCTCATGCAGTGTTCCACACAAACACTCACAAACACACTCCAGATAACTTCAACTAGTGAAAACACAGTTGAGCTGAAATTGTTTTCTAGCTGTTTTATCATATTTTGGCCAATCTGGGAGCAGTTCATTTTCCACGCCATCACTGACGACGCCCAACATTTCACCCTATAAATACCCCCCAGCTTCAATCTGGCAGGGGTTAACGAGTTACAATATTCTCCCACGTAAAAACACCCTTGGCACCCATACACCAAATCTGACTTTTATTCCTCCTTCTAAGGCTACAACCAGACCTTGCATCCTTAAGCACATACACTCATATGCAAAACTAGTTCATGTCACTTGAAGTGACACACAACCAAACACATCCATATTTGAGTACATACACTACTCACAATAGCGAAGAGAGGACCTAGATCCCTCTCATTAGGCAAACCCTCGCAGTAAAGAAACCTCGCGCATCCAAGCGCAAATCATTACCGTACGTTTCCTGAGGGCCAAAATCATCAACTCTCAACTTTATTACTGTTTTTGTACTAGATATCGAACTATAACATTATTGCATGCTTAAAAACTCGACTAGTAATGATGTGAACTAAAATAGATCTAGACATATTTTAGGGTGTTGCAACCAGATTTGTATACTTGGCATGTTTATGTGATATAATTGTTAAAACAGAACTCTTATAAGGCTAATAGCAGAGGTGAATGCAACTGGTTAGATCGATACATCCTATCGATCCCGAATTGGTAACTTTGCTCCCAAATCTGAATATGTGGTACGCATTCCCATACGAGTCAATCATGAGGTGCTCAGATTTGCGGCTTCTGCCCCCTCGAATTCTACATCTCATGGTCCTCTTTGGATCACGAGGCTAGATCCGAAAGGCAAACGGTTTTTAAGACACCGAAAGTTCTTGGTAGTGACTCCAAATCCGAACCACCAGTGCAAGGAGGGGCAAAGGCACCGCTGTGCCTGCCCCCTTGGTCTCACCACTGGCGACGCCCCACTGGTCCTCTAGTGTGGTATTGCCAATGCACGTGGGTCAGCCACCCCCAGGCTGGGCGCCATCACTGGTGACGTCCCACATGTGGGGTGCTCCCCTCTATTCTTGCTTGGCACACCCCCTCCATTCTGCCAATCGGGCATAACTGCCCTGCAATAGGACTCAGCCACGAAAAAGTTGGGAACCGAGAAGTCCAAGGACTGGTCAAAGGCCCATAGCCCTTCCAGCACCTGCCCCTATGTGGTGGTTCCCGAGCGTGACCCTCCTACTTCGATAAGCAAATAAAAACCTTACGAAAAAGGGGTCCCGTTGCGCTCACAATATTAAAGTATCTAAATACTTTAGTACTAGTGAAAGAAGCCTGACACATACTAATAACACATGGACAGTGGTCAAAGTATCCCTCAGGCAAGAATTAAGCCATTGACTAATCAAACTCACCAATCAAGTTTGCATTAACCAATGCTTTGTCAATTCTACTATACACTCTCTTTGCACCAAATCTCTTGTTATTGCAAGTATAAAGGGAACCAGTAGCAACAATATCAACCAATTCACACACCTGAACACAATTCTCGAACTCCCTAATTTCATTTGGAGTAACTGCAGAACCAATTCTTTCATCATACTTAAACATATTGTTAAAGTCTCCCATAACTATTCAAGCTCCAGTAACACTACTTTTCAACTGACACAAGCTATTCCAAAGTTGAGTCCTTTCATAGTCATCATTAGACCCATACACCAGAGAACACCAAAACTTCTTGCCAATAACCAAACAAACAACCTCAGCATGAATTACTTGACTCAAAACAACTTTAATATCAACTTTGTAACTTTGAGGTTGCCACAATAGCCAAATTCTTCCTCCTCTATGAAAATTATTATTAGTGAAAAGAGAAAAATTATCAAACATACTAGAATGGATATTATTTATATTATGAGACTTAATTTTTGTCTCTATTAGTCTAAATAGTCCAACCTTATTCTGCTGTAAAAGCCATTTTACATCAATCTGTTTGGTTAGACTATTTAAACCTCTAATATTCCGAAATCCAATACTAGTCGTTATCACAATCAATGCAGGTTCACCTATTTCCTCATCACACTTCTCTTGTTCACCAGTCAAAACTTGAGCAAAAATTCTAGTCCCAGACTCTGTTTGAGCATTGCCTTGTCGAGTAAGTCTCAATTGTCTATGAACCACTCTAGACGCCTCTCTATTTAACCTTGGTTGCTTCATTATAGTGGTATGAGATGTCACCTCTCCTATTGTACCATTCACAAGAGGAGCGTATTCAACAAATTATGAGCAGGCACAACAACATTTTGCACTACTTTTGCAGGAGCTGGTCTTCTCTGTTTAACATGCTGCCATTTTTGTTTGTATTAATTGTACTTGTTTCTTCTTCTTACATTCCACATCTGTATGCCCAAGACCCTTGCAAGAAGCACAAGCAACTGGTTTCCAGTCGTATTCAACAGAGATTTTAACCTCCCTATTTTGCTCATCCACAATTGTCAAACAATCAGGCAGTTCTTGGTTCAGTTTAACCTCTACTAAAACCCTAGAAAAGGCCATTCTTTTCTTGTGCAATGTAGCTTCATCCAATTTAACAGCTTTTCCAACAAGGCTAGCAATCTTCTTAATACAACCTTCATCTTAAAACTTTAGTTCTAGACTCATAAGCCTTATCCAAATAGGAACAACATCAACTTGAGTCTTCTCCAATTCTGTGTCAGCAGTCCAGGTCTTGATAATAAAAGGTTTATCATCAAATCCATAGTGTCCAGCACTCAAGACTTTCTCAAATCCTTCTTGAGTGTTAAAACGAACTATGCAGACACCATTTGGCAACATAGAAACTGTACTAATACCAATCTTCTCCCATAATCTGGAAATAAAACCATTCATAACTTCTCGTGCAGGCCTAGCTCCAAGAACATAGCAAACGACAACTCTAGACTGAAATTCTATCTCATTCTCTACATCTGTTACCATGAGTTTCAATCTTTCACGCAAAACAGAATTCTGAGTTTCTCTACCCCTAGCCATAGGCAAAAACTTGTAGGAGATCTATTTTAGGATAAACTAGATAGATTTGAGAGTTTCTCTCACTAGACTTGCCATACTACAAAAATAAGGTTATCCCACTCAAATATGTATAATGTATCTTTTACCCTTAATTAATACCATGTGGAACAAGCCGATTTTGTGACCCCTCAATAAGGACATAAAATGTCATTATGTAGAAGCGAAACCAATACCCAACCATAGTTCGTTATCATACGTCTCTATAGAAGTGTAAAGAAACACATAAGGCTGACTCAACAGCTTTACAACATACGACACTCACTCAAGTGAATTACTAATTTGGCTAAACTTAAGTGAAATGTAATTCCTATTAGAAACTAGAATCACAAATGTCTTTACCACTAGACTTCACTATTTAAGTTGTCCTCACAAACTAGAACTTGATCCACGTAATATCAAAATGAGCTTATGACAAAGAAAGCTGCCCATCCCCTTAGTGTATGACCCGAACAGTAAAGGCTTTATTAAACTAGGACCCAACTAGATACAAGTATCAAAACATGGAAGTCGTTTTAGATACCTTAATTTGTCGTGGTCGGTTAACCGTACCTTGTGGTGAGACAACGAGCTTGGATCCAGTCAATTTGGGTTGGGTCATAATCGGGTTAGGCTGAGTTCGGGTCAAGTTCGGATCTGGTCGGGTCAATTGGGTCTCGAGTCAAGTTCAGAATATAGCTTTGGGTCAAAATCGGGTGTTCGAATCACTTTGAATCGGGTCATTCGAGTCAGATGATTGGTTCCGTTGTTTGCCAAACATGACCATAGTTACTTCATACCCCCGCTACTGTGAATTTATTTTAGGCTAATATGACCCACTGTTACAATCATGCCAACATTAAAAGGTCTTATTATTATTTAGTTATTCTAAAATTAGTTTTTTTTTTCAATTCGTGAAATTACATGCTTTATCGTATTTCATATGTCTTTGGCCTAGCTTTTAAAGGTATTTTTCTATCCAAAAATCAGCTAGGCCAAACACCTGCTTTTTAAGAAATCCAAATTTATTTTTGAAAAACCCAAAAACTCATTTTGACCCCTAAAAGCAAAAACACCAAATTACTGCTTCTATTTTTGTTTCTTTCAAAAGATATCTTCCAAGTGTGGAAAATCTTTTTTATTTGTTCCATATCCCATAAATAAAATAGGAAAATTTCCACTTTAGTGTCCTGAGGCTTGACTTATTCCCAGTTTTGTGCCCTCAGTTATAACTAATTCCACTTTAGTGACCTCAGAAATTCATACTTGTTCCTGTTTAGTGCCCCAAAGCTAAACGGTGTCAGAAAAACAGTTACCTTAGTCATTAATGCTATTGACCTAATGGTCATTTTCATATGCAACGACTATTTTTTGCATTATAAAAGGAAGGAAGCTTCTCTCCCTCACAAATTGACCATACTCCCAATTAAAATTCCAAATTCGAAAAAAATAATTCAAATATTCTGAAAAAGTCTCAAAAAAACACTTCAATAATCACTAGTAAATAAAAATTACTTGAAAATTTTAAAAAAATACACAAAAGACCCACTGCACCACAAAATATTCCAAAAATCCATAAATTCGCAGAAAAATATATTAATTAGGATTAGTTATGATTAATGATGTTTTAATATATTAAGACCCACTAATCTAACGTTTTTTCTAAGAGTGTTTAGTTTTGGGGCACTAAACTGGAATATGTATCAAGTTGTGAGGTCACTAAAATGGGATTACCTATAATTGAGGGCACAAAACTGGGAATAAGCCAAATCTCAGGGCACTAAAGTGGAAATTTTCCAATAAAATATTCCATTCTCCAAACCCGGAAACTTTATGTATTTGTTCCAAGATTATTGTTTAGAAATACTTTGACCAAACACTTTTAAATCATAAAAAACACTTTTGCATTAAACTAGGCTAAACTTGAAATGCTTTGTCTTAAGGGAAGTGGCAAATCACCCCCATACGTTTGCTAATAAGTGCAATTCAACACCTTATGTTCTAATTGGAGCAATTTGGCCCCATAAGTTTCCTTTTAGGTGCAATTGCTCCAATTAGAATATAAGGTGTCAAATTGCACTTATTAGCAAACATATGGAGGTGATTTGCCACTTCCCCGTTTTTTCTTAAAACAGTTTTTACATAAACTATTTTTAAAAAACAAAAAGGGTTTTATAAAAATTAGGCCAAACATACGCTTAATGGTTTTACAAACGAGCTCCCAAATGAGTGCCCCATCCTCATAACTCATTGGCGGCAAAACCCCAACCCAAAAAAAAAACCAACATGGGAGTCCACGGCCTGTGGGACCTACTAGCCCCGGTGGGCCGCCGCGTGTCGGTCGAAACCCTTGCCGGAAAGCGTCTCGCAATTGGTACTCTTTCGATTCTTAAAATCCTACCAATTACATGGTTTTTTGATTTCATTTTAATGGTGATTGTGTTGCAATTGAATGAATTTACAGACGCGAGCATATGGATGGTACAGTTCATGAAGGCGATGCGGGACGAGAAGGGGGAGATGGTGAGGAATGCCCATTTGTTGGGGTTCTTTCGGCGGATTTGTAAGCTTTTGTTTCTTCGGACCAAGCCCGTGTTTGTGTTTGATGGCGCTACGCCCGCGTTGAAGCGTAGGACTGTTGTTGCCAGGAGGAGGCAGCGGGAGAATGCCAAGGCGAAAGTTCGGAAGATGGCTGAGAAGTTGTTTCTTAACCAAGTATGTTTCTTTTTTGGGTATTTTGTTGATTGTTTCGGCTTTTTTTGTGGAAATTTTGTTGATCATGCTCGTTTTTTGTCAGTCAATTGTGAACTTAGTTGTTTTTGTGCGATTATTATGACCTTAGTTTATAAGCAAACGTTGACATGAGCTGCTTTTTGATTGAATTTTTTGTGAGTTTCGACTATGTTAGTTATCGGAAAGTCTTGGGAGAGACCACCTTGTTTTTATTTGATTCATTAGACAAATAGACGGAACCATGCTGGCCCAACAAAGGATTAAATATCTCTGATTTGATTTGGGCTTGCATGAATCTTTGGGTTGATTTAGCTTGCTTGGAACTCGTCTCCTTGCATAATGGCAAACACAAATTATTAAAAAAGACTTTCTACTTTTATTATAAAAGTAGACCAATTCCTTGCCAGCTAAATTTTCTTAAGCTCCCTAAAAGCCCAAATTGAGTTTTAAATTTATATGTCTTTATTGAGACAACATGGCTTGGTCTACTTTTAAGATGAAACTAGACCGTCTCTCCCAAGACTTTCTGATTTATGGTAAAAGTCGATTGTCTATTTTATTTGTGGTTAGCATTTGATGAAACGTCATCAATTTTATTCTTCAACATTAGGGTGATTGAATGGTGGAAGTTTACTTGTTTGTTGTTAAATTTTGCTGATTATGCTCATTGTGCTCATTGTTTTTATATAATTTTGAATTTTATAGGTCCTTGAATATGGGAGTCGAACAGGAGCTAGTTATTTGTTATCGTAATAACAGTAATCTAGGTTGTTAGAGACATTGGAATTGGTTGATATCTAGTTAAATTGTTTTGGAGTTATTGATGCCATGTCATCAATTTTACTCTCCAACATGAGGCCTTAGGGCGATACCATCATAATCGTATTGCCTACAAAATGCTTCTGTCCAAGTGGGGTAGGGGTAGTCAAATGTAAACAGCCTTACCCTGCAACAGAGAGGTTGTTTCCAATTTACACTTGAGATTGCACCAACCATTTGCTTCACTACAAAAAGAAGTACAAAGGGTTACATGAGCCTTTTTAATCAAGTATAGTATTTTCTGTAACCAAATAACTTGAAGACCATGTCCATCCTATATAATCGAGTAACTGGATATGGGATACTTATTATCGAAAGGTGTATTTTTTTCAGTTATGAAAATAAAGTTAGTAGTACAGGAATTTCAAACTGTGGTTGATTTAAAAGCCTTATAAATGTGCTCGTCTTTACTGATTGTGCTTGGAATATGTACGAATAAGCAATTTTTGTTAATGTTATGTCCACTTTTGTGCTGTTTGGCAGTCTCATTTAATTAAGAGAGATGCTATTTTTGTTACCATGATATCCCTTTCTGCTTCCATTTGTGAGGTCGTTATTGGAAATTATCCTCTTGCAGAGCGGTGTGCTGGAGGAGACCATTAAAAGAGAGTGGAGTTCCACTTTTGTTTTAAAATCTAATTATTTGCTTTTAGTAGTGTTGTCCAAGCGTTACCATTTATTCTATCTGGGGTCACAATACTTCCCATGTTTCTTTACAGCACATTCTTATATACCATTTATTCTTCCATGCAGGTTAAATCAATGAGATTAAATAATTTGGCTGAGAATATAAAGGATCAGCAAAATAAGAGCAGCTCCAAGGGTAAGGAAGTCTTGTTAGATCAATCTGACACACTGGAGAAAAGTGATTCTGCATTGGAATGTCACACTCAGGAAATGGTTGATGAAATGTTAGTCTCTCATAAGATTGTGAGCTAAGTCATTGGATTTTGTGGAATTGGGAATGGGAATATTTGCTGAAGTGCCTTTGTGACTGAATCAGGTTGGCAGCGTCTATTTTATTTGAGGAAAGTAGTGGGCTTGATGGCACTGCATCCCCTGCTGCTACTCCTAGTGGCAATGCATCCACATCTGCATCTGCTGCTCATATCAGTAACGCATTTGCATCTGCTTCTACATCTGCTGCTGCATTTATGTCAGAGGATGAGGATAATGAAGATGATGAAGAGATGATACTGGTACTTGTTTTTATTGTGTTTTAAGCTGATACATGGTGTGTTGAACATATTAGTTACTGAAATCTAGGGTTGTTGAATAGTTTTGGCTCTTTTTTTTTTTGGGTTGAGTTTGTGATAATAAAGTGGCTTTAACATACCCAGAGAGAATATCAGTTCATAGCTAGGTCAAGTGATTTGATCAATCCAACAGTGGACTGATGAGTATGACAAAAGCAGGCTTTCCCCCGTGCTGCTTTATTATAGGGCATAAAAGTTATATGTATGATTATTGGTGTTGATTTTTCTAAGAATTGTTGCTGTTAAAAATATATCTGAAATAGCAATAAAGCAGAAATCATTTTGGAGGTTTAAAGAGTTCAATGTGTTGTAAGCGGAATATGCTAGTATCTTGTTGAGGAGTGATTGGTCTCACTATCAAATTCCCATATCAAAAGAAATTCTCATAACCGTTGAATTATTTATAATGTTAGGTGTGCTAGCTTTTTAATTTTCTTTTAGGAAGGTCTTACTTGAACAATTCATCTATCTATCTGACTGTCAGCTAGATTATCGTCTCACATTTTGTATAGCTGCAGACAATAATGGATAGCTGCTTATTGTTTATTTCCTAACTTTATTTGACGTCTCCTCCAGCAGAGGGTGAAAGCTTTTTATTTGGACTGTGATTTCAGGATAGATACTTACTATCGAAAAGTTGCAGGCCCAAGGGTTCATTGAGGATCCTTTCCTTAGAGTCCCCTTATAGTGTGTTTGTCGAATGCTGTCATGAGGAGGGTGTACACATAAAAATAAGTATTTGGTGAATGGTTTATTTTTTTCTGCATTATGCTGGAGCACATCGATTGTGCTGTTATTTGTGCTACTTGGAGAGGGGTGAAGATGGATATGCTTAACTATTATTAAAAGCACTCCATAATACCTCGTTAGTTGAGGTGCTAGTAAGACGGATATGTGGGTTTAATGGTTGGAAAGACAAGGAAGAATTATGTTGAGCGCATTCTAGACATAAAGAGGCAGAGAGAAGGGTTTGGGGAGGGGAGGATAGGATAGGGAGAAGGAGAGAGCGTTATTAATCTTCACAAGTTTCATGCTCTTATCTAAATATTCGTTTTAGTAATTGAGAGAGGTGTCTTACATCTTAATTTTGATAGTCAAAAGGGTGCCTACTTCAGTACTTCTTACTTGTTTTGATAGTTTGAATATGGAAGCATTTCTGTGTGCACGGTCATGTTTTTTTCATATTTTAATTTCTAACTTATTATGTAATTTTCCTTTTTTTTATTGCATAAATTTTAACTTTTAAGTTATTATAACTTATGCATTCTAAAATCCTAATAATTTTTATGGAGTGGATCCTATGAATCAAAACTTAGATAAGTACATAGGGTGTACTATGTGTATAAGGCCAAAAATAACCCTTATTTAATTTGAAAGGAAAAATAATTGTACATTTTTTGCATATGACTTAGGTTATGATACTTTAAAGTAATTTAAGATCCACAACCATACTGAGTAAACAAGTATACCCAGATTATTTATGTCGTGTGCATATCCTAACTTTAACAACTTTATCTAATATATATGTTCAAATATGTCAAGATGGATATATTTTTTTTGCCAAGCTTAGTGAGCATACCCAACTGGATTTGTAGTGTGTACCGCTTATTTCTTATGGTCATATAAGAGATTCATGGTAATATGGTGTACAATACATGATTAGTTTTAATTTGTTGCATTCTATATTTGTTCTATTGGCATCTCTAATGTTACATATTTTCTTATGTGCCCATTCACAATTCGAACTTTTGCCCAATGAAGACTTTAAATATATTTGTACAAATTTTAATTGGTGATGTAAGTAGGTTAGGGCTACAAGCTATGTTACTCAGACTCGGGTTTTAGTGTCGAACACTCTTTTTTCAAAATTTAGGGACACTAGGATATGGTTTTGTAGACACGAATAGGACA
>CAAKMY010047530.1:0-33042 GCA_901111285.1 Corrigiola litoralis | reverse complement strand
ACACTTAAAAAACAAAAAAGTTGTCCAACTATCAGGGCCGTCTTGTAGATTTGAGTGGCCATGTGCGAATTGTTATTCGGGGGCCCTAAATTAAATAAAGAACAAATTTAAAATTATTATTTATTATTAAAAAGATTCATAATTTAACCAATTACTTTGTACATGTTACTTTTAAATTATAAAAAGTAAATATAGACTAATCAGTACATTTTTCTAATACTCTACTAGTGACTATTGGGTAGTCTCACGGACCCCCCAAATTCATTTATTGTGACATTGAGTATTTACAGTACAATACACGTTAGATTTGCGCATGGTAATCAGTTAATCAGAGCAAGTCACTCATACTTTCCTACTTTTCCATTTTTTAATATCAAAAAGTTTGAGTTTTTGGGGCCCTTTTGACCTTTTCCCTTGTGGGGCCCCTGTGCCAATGTCCGAAATGCCACGCTTATAGCCGGGCCTGCCAACTATCATATGTAATTTACATTTACCTAGGAAAACCCATAGTTTAATTTGAAAAAAATCATTCATTTAGTATTTCAATAGTTTTTATATGCAATCCTAGAGGTGGGGACAAGCCTCTTGATGATGGGATGTTGGAAACTTGTGACAGAAACGGCCTACTTCCTCTGATAAATTAGCGTTGAATGTTCAGTTGAAGCATCCTGTGTCTGACATGTATTTTGTTTCGTATATAGTGTCTAGGGTGTGGGACACCATGTCAACATAATTTTGGTTAGATGGCATATTTTTATTTGGAGGAGCCAAGTTGGCCCAGTGGTCGGGAGTTCATGTGGCAGTTGTCCCGGCTTTGAATCCTTGTATCTCCTTACCCCATTGCGTCAAGTCGTCAACTGCTCTAATGTTCCAAAAATAATAAAGAATAAGAGGGTAATTATTTGCCATTGGCTGGTAGCAAACCCATGTTAGACATTTCTGGAAATAAGTTTTATTGGTGTCCTCACTTTTGTTCTGTCTCTGTTGGCCTTGCCGCCATGGTAGATGTATGTAGGTTTTGTTGGATGTAACAACCAAATTGCTTGATGGAATTCGGATGTGAGCTTCCTTTACAAACCAACCTCACTCGATAAAACTAAAACCCCCCATAAAAAAGGCTAGCAACTGGAGTCGAATAAGACCACACTCGGATACTTGTTAATATGATGTACTATTTTTAGCATGTTCATTGTATCTTATTAATTAAATTTTAGTTATAACTTTAATTAATAAATGAATGTATTTTTTTTGTTTTACTTTAATTTTTTTAAACGGTAAATTTTTTATACTTAAAATGGGTATACTTTCCTAAACTGAAGGGTAGTCTACCACTCTACCCACTTTTATTTATATACACTATACAAGATATGCTTTTATGCACCACAATTTATTTAAAAATGGACAGAAACTGAAGTTGAAATTGAAAGGGGCTCTTCTTAATTGAGAAATTATATTTAACCTTGTTCTGTTTTGGAATGGGTGATGCTTCTAGTAAGAGAATGCATTCTACAACGTTGTAGCCACTTGCTTGATAGTATGCTAGGGTTAGAAGCTTAGACCTTTCTGTCAATGTCACTCCATGGGCTGGAGATTAATGCATTATTCCCTTCGTTTGACCTGCTGATAGTACTTGGTCGTATTTTGCAGCCAGTAACTGATGGAAATGTGGATCCAGCTGTATTAGCTGCTTTGCCTCCATCAATGCAACTTGATCTTCTTGTTCAGGTAGATCAGTTGTTTGAATTCTGGTTTCCTTCAGTTTACTTGGTAAACTTTAGCTGGGGCTTATACATTTTTATCTTGGTCTGCAGATGAGGGAAAGATTAATGGCAGAGAACAGACAAAAGTATCAAAAAGTAAAAAAGGTAGCCTGCAGAAGCTCTATAACAATACATTGAGGCTTGTAGAAGATTGGTTTTCACTATCGTCTATTCTTACAGTAAATGGTTTTTGACTCCAGAAGCTTTTATGACAATTAACTTTGTCTTTCTCGTTTTTTTTTTTTTTAATATTGTAATAATAATGTTTTGTAAAGCAGCAAACTAGTCCATTTGGGCTAAGGTGATTTTTTTTAAAGATGTTGAGGTGAATTGTTGAGTTTATGCGACTTTTTTGTAATTTTCAATAAATTACATAACAAGATTAGTCAGGAATTCCAATGAAATTTTGTATGATATATTTTTGTTTGAAAGTAAAAAATTGCCGGATCACTTTGTAAACATAAAAGTTATGGCTTCCAGATAAATGTGGCCATTATGATGCATGAGGCTGTTGTTTAGTCAAAGAAATTCCAGCAGTTTTAGTAAATTACATATGCTGAACTTTTATCATGCTGAGATGATTTGATAGTCTGCTGTAAGATGCAGTATAGTTTAACGGAAACACTATATGTTAGAATAGGTGAATGGGCTGGCTTGTGCTTATAACATGTCCTTTTTACACTTGCCAGGCTCCTCAAAAATTCTCTGAACTCCAAATTGAAGCCTATCTCAAAACAGTGGCTTTTCGTCGCGAAATTGATGAAGTGCAGAAAGCTGCTTCAGGCAAAGGAGTTGGTGGCGTTCAGACTTCCCGGATAGCTTCTGAAACTAATAGAGAATTCATTTTCTCATCATCTTTTTCTGGGGATAAACAGTAAGTTCTATGTTTATCGTCTAGCTAAAACATACCATATGCTTTAGTAATTGTAAATTTTATGATTTGGTGAAACGTTCGATGTGGTTTATTAACTAGGTGCATTTCAGTAAATGGTCCTTGACTATTTTGTGGATCATGTCCGCCAGAGCTCTTGTGTCAAATGGAGCTAAGAAGGACCCTGAGATTCAACAAAAGATTGGAAAAAAGGATTCCTCCTCTTTTAATGTCATTGCATCTGCTACCAAATTCAATACTGAAGCTGGATCACCTGCTGAGGAAGCTGTTGAAACGTACATTGATGAGAGAGGGCGTAAGCGTATCCATAGAAGAAGAGCTATGGGCATCCGCATGACACGAGATCTTCAGAGGAATATAGAGTTGATTAATGAACTGGAACAGGAGAGGCCACCCCCTGATAGCGAAGCCAATTCTCAGATTAAACTTGATGTAAAAGATGGACCTGCAGAAAAATCTGACTGGGAAGGCCAACTTGAGCCTTCAGATGGGTCTAACTGTGATATTGTCCAGAAAAGCACAGGAAAATTATTGTTACCTGAAATCCATGAAGATGCACTAAAGAGTGAAACCTGCATAAAGATATCGTTTGATCATGATCGGGAGCTTAGGTGTTCAGATGGAGATGATGAGTTTTTCACTCGCCTGGTTGCTGGAAGTCCAGTAACAATTTTTTCTGCTGATAATTCTTCCTCCGATTGTGAATGGGAAGATGGTACCATTGTTGAGCAATCTGATAGTTTTGCTGATGGGAATAAATTGGAAATGAAGTCTTCCCTAGAAGATGCAGGCAAAAATGAGTCTGAGGTGGAATGGGAGGACGGACCTGATGTTGTTGGTGACAAATTAGTTACAATGTCATTTCGCATGGATGATAACCAACATAAGGAGACTGGAGTTGAGTTTCAGAGAGGAAATGTGGGTATCCATGAAGATCAAGAAATTTCTGCTGATATCCAGAAGGCTGTCTCAAAAGGGTCTGCTGAAGAAGAAGCTGCCTTACAGGAGGCTATAAAAAGGAGTCTTGGGGATTTGACTGGTGCAACGACAAGCACTGTATTGCCTGACTTGGAGAAATCTAACTATGCATGCAACAGGATACGGTCTGAAAGCTGCAGTCCTCGGCTGAGCTCAGAAGTGGGTGGAGATGTAGATGATAATGAACTATTCTTTGCTGTTGAAAGTGATCAATCTAATACTGTTACTCAAAAAGATTCTTTTGCTCCTAGTTCTTCTGACATGCACTTGAGATCTGCCTTTTATAGTACTGATGCACGAGCAGACTTAGACATCCCTATAGATGGTAAGAAAAAGTTGTATCTTCAGCAACCAAATTTCCGAGAAAATTTTGTATTCGCTCATTTGGCTTATAATGATCCAAGTGCTCCAACTCTTTTGGCTCACCCTTGCAGGTGACGTAACGAGTGAGAACGCTGCGATGGGGGGATCTAATATTTCCATTGGACAGGCAGCATCTGTTGTGGAAGTACAAAAATTTTATGATGACAAAAGAATTATAACTGAAGATGATATCCAGTCAATTAATGTACCAGAAAAAGGTCGTGATGTACAAAATTCTGGTTTTAATGCAGAAGGCAACACTGATGAACTTCTAGGTGGAAGTGTGGAAGATGAACTACTAATGCTTGGTGAAGAATATAAAACCCTTGAGGAAGAGAAGAGAAAACTTGAACGCAATGCTGACTCTGTAAATAGTGAGATGTTTGTGGAATGTCAGGTATCTGTTTATGTTCTACTCCTAGTCTGATCAAATAGGAAGAAATGCCTGATCATTGTCACTTGTCAGTCTTGGAAATCATTTTCTTTATGAGTGTATTGGCCTGATTTCCATTTTAGTTGATAAAACTTTTGACTTCTCTTTCTTGAAAATACATGAATGTGGTGATCTTCCTTGCTCAGTTTTTGAATGCATGATGTCATCATGTAGTAACACGTGTATGACCATTTCATAGTTTTGTTAATAGTGCTACTGAAACAAGGACGTGAAAGCAAAGGCTGTTTATTTTGAAGAATAATTGTGATTTCTTGTATATGTTTTCATTTTGGCCTTCATAGGATCAAAGTTTTGCCTTTCCACTTCCACCCTCAGTGGTGCTATACTGCTATACATTCAGTTTCAAAAAGCTATGACGTAATAACTGGTCAGAGTTTGTTGTAGGTTTTCTTTTGACTACCATGATGGAATGCAGGGAGATTATATTAGAGCAGGAAGACCTGTTAGCATGAAGTCTAGAGTCAGCTAGGATATACTAATTGTAATATTACCTGCTAAGCCAATTGTGTTATTCACCGATGCCTTACCTGTCTCACATATTAATGCTGCACTCAAAATATTTAAATATGCTGATACATTTTTGTATCTGTTTGTTTGAAATTAGGAATTGCTCCAAATGTTTGGCTTACCATATATAATTGCGCCTATGGAAGCAGAAGCTCAATGTGCTTACTTGGAGCTTGCAAACCTTGTGGATGGAGTTGTCACTGATGATTCTGATGTCTTTCTATTTGGAGCCCATAGTGTTTACAAAAACATATTTGATGACCGAAAATATGTCGAGACCTATTTTATGAAGGTTGGCACTTAATCTGATACACTTACTTCCGGGTCTAAATATTTATACACTCTTGCTTGATTCAACGAGGCGGCATAGTTCATTAAAGTTATTATGATATGAGAGTCCTGTACCCCTTTCTAGCTACATCGTTTTGTGCTCATGCATTTGGTTTCTCCAGGATATTGAAAGTGAGCTTGGTTTGAGCAGAGAGAAATTAATTTGTATGGCTTTGCTGCTTGGGAGTGACTATACCGAAGGTGTAAGGTAAGCAGGAGATATGGATTTCCGATGATAATAGTTTGGCTCATTGTTATAATGTGCTCTCCCTGCTTTGTTTTGGAAGGTCACTGCTCTGTCTTTTCTTTTATTGAAGTAATTGTCTAGGCATAGCTCGTTCTCATTGTCTTTCCTGGTTTTGGTAATGATTCAGTGGAATTGGTATTGTCAATGCTATTGAAGTTGTAAATGCATTCCCTGAGGAAGATGGTCTTCATAAGTTTCGGGAGTGGGTAGAATCTCCCGATCCAACGATTCTTGGCAGAGTGGGTTTGCAATCAGGGTCAAGTACGAAGGACAAAGGGTCAAAAGCTTCCAATAATGGCGTGTACAATTCTGGATGTGATATGGAAGGAACCTCCTCAGCTGCCTGCAACGAGATGCAGGAAAATGAGGGCGATGAGTCTTCAGATAGTGTCCGAAAAACAAACCAATTATTTATGAATAAGCATGTAAAGCTTACCTTCACATTTTTCGCAGTTCCGCATTTCCGTTGTACTCCCGATACTGACTCACTTTTGATCTTTCTATGCCTGCAGAGAAATGTTAGCAAAAATTGGCATATCCCTGCTTCTTTTCCAAGTGATGCAGTAATATCTGCATACAAAGCTCCACAAGTAGATAAATCAGCAGAGCCTTTTGCTTGGGGGAAGCCTGACATTTTTTCCCTTCGCAGGTGATTTACATAGACTGAAGTTAATTTTTTTCGAATTTTTGGGGCTATTTTGGCATCTTCTCTGGCTGTTCCTGGGATTGGTTGTCAAGGTTTGTTTCTTGTTTTGGCAATTAAGACATAACTCAATCAGTGACACGTGAATTGTAGCCGAAGAATGTTGAAATAGGCAACTTTTAACCAGGAAAATAAAAAAGAAAGACAGAAAGGAGTTACAAAGAGTACTGAGGGAAATTATATAATATGTTTTCTATGGACACAGATTATGCTGGGAAAAGTTTGCCTGGGCTAATAAAAAAGCTGACGAGCTGCTTCTGCCTGTTTTAAAAGAGTACAACAAGCATGAGGTTGGTACCAATACTCATTTCAAGTTGTCCTTGTTTGGTATGCATTTTAATAAACAGTAACAGCCTCACAAGTCTGTTGAGGAATATGTCAATATGTAATTTAGAAACATGTTTCTTGTGTGCTTCTGTTTGTTTACGCCTGCATGAATTCTTTTATAGATCAGGGCCCGCCTTTACAGAAGGAGGTAAGAGAGTTATTTCTAGTAAAGTGAGAATGGCACCTGAGTGTGCAATAGTGCCGAATTTGAGTTAACTGAATTAACCGCACGTCCACATCGGTATGGGGTTCTTACTTTGCATATTGATTTATGTGCCTATGAAATATTCGTTGAAAAGAGTGAAACGGCTTCATTAGCTGTCATATAGGTTGAGCGCAAATACAGAAAAGTACTTTTAACTGGAGAGTAATGGCTGTGGTACGCTTACGCTCTAATTGTGTGAGTAGCACTATTGAACATTCTGTATTTTGATGAACGTACGCTTTGATGAAATTGACCCTCCTCCTATGTTATTTTATGGCTTAATGTAAACTGAGACCATATCCTTCATGTTCTTTCTTTGCTTGACTGTTGTTAACGTTTTATCTTAGAACAAGTTTTGTGCAATATGTTTTGGCAGTATCCTCCACCATATAGCTGACTTTGCAAGAAGGTTTGAGAGTTGCATCTGGAATATTGTGAAGAGAGACTATAATCAAGCTGCTAACACATGCTTCCTTATAATAGTTCCACTAGAGTTTCTCTGGGACTTGGGAGGGGGTCCTATATTCTTGAGTGTGTCTCGAAGGATTTCTGTATTCTTTTCGGTGCAAAAATCTTCCCTTTCCTGATTCCAGTAAGTAATATATATATGAAGAGGCTTATCGACCGGCCAGGTTCTAAAATGGTCAACTTTGTTCATCTTTTGATAACATTTAGTGGGAAACCGGTGGATTGTTTTTCGTGTTAGTTTTTGTTTTCTTCTTCGAACGTGCTATGCTTGTTTTCAATCGTGTAATGGCTTTTGTTTCTTCATTAACGCTTTTCCAAGTATTTTTTTTTATTTTTTCACTCTGACGAACTGAAACCTGGTTTACTGACCTTATCTGTTTTCGGGTTTGATTGTGAAGACTCAATTGAGGCTGGAAGCGTTTTATACTTTTAACGAACGATTTGCCAAAATTCGTAGTAAGCGAATAAAACAAGCTGTGAAAGGAATAGCAGCCAAACGATCCTCGGCTGATGCTGATGACTTGCAAGAGCTTCCTGAAAACATGAAGAAAAGAAGAGCAAGTTCCAGTAATAGAAGTGATCCCAAAAAGAAAGATCATACTGCTGGAGAGACGAGGAATTCAGCTAAAAGGTCAAAGTCAAAGAAGAGAGATCTGAAAGGAGGATTGTCATCTGGAGGAGGAAGCACAGGACCATCTACTGAGGCAGAAGAAATGCCAGTGAATGATACTGGAGGCAGCAGAATGAGAGGAAGGCGGAGAGGAAAAGCTGTCAGAAGAGGTAGAAGAAAGGAGAGTTCTGATTCCGAGGTTGAGGAGACTAGCATTTGTAGCCCTGTTGGAAGCAGCGATGAGCATGAACATGCACCACAAGCTGAAAAAGTAGAGTTGCCTGATAATGTGCGAAGGGTACATTCTTTGCCTATTTCTCTCTCTCTCTCTCTTTTTTTGTGTGCATTATATTTTTCTCACTTCCCATTCCCCCTCCCCCTCTCAAAAAACCAGAGGTCAAATTTAAGGCATTTGTTACTTGTAAAATTCAGAAAGAAAATCTGGAAAGGTTTGTATTACACAACGTTGAAAAGATTAGCTTAAAGATGCTAATCAATCCATTTGGCTAGTGCTACTAGTCTACTGCACACTTTTCTTTTTATAATTGAAGTTATCTTGAAAATGGTGGCCAGGCTTAAAAGCATCCAAAAGCTATTTTTCCTTTTGCTTGCTTTTAAATTTCGTCAACATTTTGGTTATGGGACCAATCAAAGGAAAAAAAAAAAAAGCAACAACAGAACCGTTGGATTGATTACAATTTGGGAATATCAAGTGGTTTGGTCAAAGAAGTGAGTCGATGTTTTTCTTTAGTTTTTTAGCATAATCATGGTTCAATGGTTGTTTTACATAATTTACAGTCAAAGCGTGCACGGAGAGCCACTAACTATCTGGAGAAGGATGAGGAATGTGACGAATTGACAGAGTCTCTGAACCAGAAGTGAAGGGATAATGAGGCTGGTGAACAGATATTATCTGAGTGTCAGGATGTTTATAGAGATGATGGCACTATTGCCAATAGACAGCAGGAAGTGACATCTGAAGATCCTTGTCCTGTGGATGTTTTGTCTGGAGACCACCTGCTTAAGGGTGGTGGGTTCTGCGCTGATGAAGATGATGCTGCTGATGCGACCCAGAGGGATGCTGCTGATGCCGATGCGGATAGTGAATACCTGCAAATGGGTGGTGGATTTTGCCTAGATGATGCTGGGGATCAGGATTTCCGACAAAGGAATGAAAGTGGAGCATCTGCTGCTGCTGCTGACACTACCATGACTATTGAGGAAGCTGAAGAAGCTGCTCTGACAGCTGATGATTGTAGTCATGGAATCATCAGATCCCCAATAAGGGTTCCAGATAGTTTCCAAGGGTTGCACAGTGATCTGGTGTCTGATCCTAAGCTAAAGCTGAGTGAGCATCATGAAACAAAAGATGGAAAACCGTCAATTGTTGCAGAAACTATTGGGGTTGATACTCGAGTCTCTGTGAGTGCTTTCAGCGCTATTCCTTTCTTGAGAAGAAAGAAAAGGAAAACTTGATACCTAGAAGTCTGTAAGTTAAACTACAATGTGACAGCTCTAAAGCTGCTGGAAAATTAAACCAATCGCAGCCTAGCGAGCATCTAATTTTGTTACTGGTGCTTTCAAGAAACTCAACATTTTTATCCCCGTTCCGGTACTTTCACAGTGGAGATTCTGCGTGAGGTTTAGATGTATGTAGCCTTACCCGTGCCTGACATTACCAACGACTAAATATAGCTAAATCATACTATATGCTTTAGTAATTGTAACTTCTATAAATTGGTGAACATTCTATGTGGTTTATAAAGAAAGGTACATTTCAATGAATGGTCATTTGACTATACTGTGGATCATGTTCGCCAGAGCTCGTGTCAAACGGGGCTGAGAAAATAACCCTGTGAAACAACAAACGATTGGAAAAAAGGATTCCCCCTCGGATGTTATCAATGTCATTACTTCCACTGCCAAATCATATACTGATGCTTGACCACCTGCTGATGAAGCTGTTCAAGCTTACATTGATAAGAGAGGGCGTAAGCGTATGTATAGAAGAAGAGCTATGGGCATCCGCATGGCGAGATTCTTCAGAGTAACTCAGTAACATAATGAACTTGAACAAGAGAGGACACCCCCTGATAGCTAAGCAAACCCGAAAAATCTGACTGGGAAGGTCAACTTTTTGAGCCTTCAGATGGGTCTAACTAAGATATTGTCCAGAAAAGCACAGGAAAAACATTGTTAGAGCCAATGACCCAGGAAGACGCACTAAGATATTGTCCAGAAAAGCACAGGAAAAACATTGTTAGAGCCTAAGAACCAGGAAGACGCACTAACGAGTGAAACCTGCATAACGATATCGTTTGGTCGTGAGGTCGTGATCAGGAGCAACGTGTTAGGATGGAGATGATGAGTTATTCTTTCGCCTGGTTGCTGGAAGTCCAGTAGCCAATTTATTCTGCTGATAATTCTTCTTCCGATTGTGAATGGGAAAATGGTACCATTATTCAGCAATCTGATAGTTTTACAGATGGAAACAAAGTCTTCATCTATAAGATGGATGCAAAAATGAGTCTGAGGTGGAATGGGAGGATGGACTTAATATTGTTGATTTGTTGGTGACCAATTAGTTAGAATTGTCATTTCACATGGAGGATAGCCAAGATAAGGAGACTAAAGTTGAGTGGCATTCGGGCATCCATGAATATCCAGAAATTTGTGCCGATGTCCACAAGGCTGTCTCAAAAGGGTCTGCTAAAGAAGAAGCTACCTTAAACGAGGCTATAAGAAGGCGTCTTGAGGATTCGACTGGTGTAACGACAAGCACTGTGGTATGGCTGACTTGAAGAAATCTAACAATGCATGCAAGAGGGGGAAGTTAATAACAATGACCGTGATTAGTTAAGCACAATAAGACCCATCAAACCCTTTCCTATTTCATCCTCCCTTTTTTAGCGGCGATTTCACCCTGTGATCCTCCACAGTGCAGGATCACGGTGATTGTTATACTTACCCTCGCGTACAACAGGCTACAGTTGCTAACTGCAATACAATCATCACAAATTATCTCAGAAATTCGCAAGATACCGTAACATATACCATCCACTCAACATAATTCCACTTCCAAATTCTCCTTAAAACACCAATAAACCCTAAACACAAACAACTTCATACTGCCTCGCCGGCAACACCGGAACAAGTACCACATAACACAAATTCACATAACAAAAACCTAACAATTCCAGCAATAACGCAATCAAATAGACAGTAAAATCAACAAAAATCAAAGACAAAACACACAAAATTACGGCGAAAACAGGACCCAAATTCTCTCAATTAAACCCCACAATTACAAGAGCATCAACGGATAAACCATCCAACAGTACCACGTAACATAAATACATAAACCCACTTCTTAAAACACCAATAAACAGGACCCAAATTCTCTCAATTAAACGCCACCGCGAAGCGCAAGGACGAGATGGAGCACGGACCCGCCCTCGATATTATAATCCTTAGCAGTCTTATCATCAGCAAGCTGCTTGCCAGCATAAATCAACCTCTGCTGGACAGGTGGGATGCCCTCCTTCTCCTCGACCCGCTCCTTGACCCGGTCAATGGTATCGGTCGGCTCGATATCGATCTCAATCTCCTTCCCGGTGAGGGTCTTGACCTTGATCATGGTCCCACCGCGGAGGCGGAGGACGAGGTGGAGAGTGGACTCCTTCTGGATGTTGTAGTCGGATAAAGTGCGCCCGTCTTCCAGCTGCTTTCCCGCGAAGATTAGGCGTTGTTGGTCCGGCGGGATGCCCTCCTTGTCCTGGATCTTCGACTTCACATTGTCGATTGTGTCCGAGGATTCCACTTCCAGGGTTATTGTCTTGCCTGTTAGGGTTTTCACGAAGATTTGCATTTTCTTCTGTGGTTTGGGTTGTTGACAGGATTATGAGGGTTGTGGGTATGTTATGTTGGGTTGGTTTATAAAGGGGTGGTTTGAGCCTTTTGGGGGTGGAATTGTGGAATGGCGTTGTTGCTAAGCTATGGGATATGGACTCTACTTAAAAGAATGTGGAATATTTTTATTTTTTTTTTTGGAATAAAATTAAGGGAATGTTATTCTCCATCCTCAAAGCTCTTCTAGCAATCTCGATATGTGATACCCCAACCCAAGAACATGTGCTTCTATTTAGATTTTTTGTACCTTTTGTCAAATTTTTTATACCTTCTCGAAAAAAGTACAAGAAAAACACTAAAAGGTACAAAAAAACTAGGGTGGGAGCATATGCTATTGGAAGCAACTAATAATTTGCCGTGATACCTCCCATATCTAGACATGTTCAATGGGATGGGGCGGGTCAAAAATAAAACGGAACATGTTGGGTTGGGGTGGGGTGGGTGGGGTGGGTTGGGGGCTGGCTTTGAAATTTTTTGAATGAACGTTGGTCGGGTCAATGCGGGTTGAGAGTCAGCTCGACCCGTCTTTTTTTAACTTGTTTATCAATTTATCGCCAGAGTTATTTAATGCACATTTATGGTTATTAATTCTTTAAGTATCAACTGTGTAATATCTGATGCACGTTCGTGGTTAAATGTTAGATATAGAATTATATCTTGTCTATTAAATGCATGATTGGTTGGTGTGTATTATAGAATCTTATTGATATTCATTTAGATCACTAAAGTTGCAGCTAACTTGAATCTAGATACCTTAACCCATCGCGGTCGGTTAACCGTATCCTGTGATGAGACAACGAGCTCATCACGACAATTTGTAACGAACGAAGAATACCTAAGCACTTGTCTCAAGTTGGAAAATGATTTAAGTCATCAATTTTTGTTTATAACTTTGAAAATATTTTTGTACATTGGTGATTACAAAGCATGTCTTGATGACTTGATCTAACTAGTAAAGAGTGGGTTCACCTTTTGTGTTTTAGAAGAGAAATGAGGTAGTGCGAGGCCACCGAATTGACTGAAACAGCTCCACCGGGACCTTAAAGTATCAAGTATATTTTACTGAGGCATGAAAATGCTCGATTAGACCTCCCTAACACTTGCCTTGGTTCATTAGGTAAGAGTTTAGGCACCAAAACATCCAAATATGTGTAAAAAGTTCAAAAATAGGGTGTGGTGCCATGTTTGGGGTAGCTAGTCCCAAAGTTGCGACAAGCGGCCCCACCAAGGGACCAGCAGTTCCATTCTTGGGACTAGAAGTCTCTTTGGGGTCACCAGAGGTCCCATTTTTGTCACCGGCCATTATTTTTTGCTCATATTTTGTGTCTACTTCTCACCTCTATAAATAGATGACTTTCTGTCATTCATAGTTTTTTTACATCTTGGAAAGATTCCTTCTATTCTCTATTGTATTTCTGTCAAAGTGTTATTAAAAACTTTTGTTAGACCTCGAGATCTCAATATTGTGAAGTTTTGTGTAAGGAAGGTTGCGATCTAGTTCTGTTGTCATTGCCGTGAAGTACTAAGCATTAAAGTTGCAATCTGAGGGCTCAAACTCCAAGGTTTCTTATAACATTTATGTGTTATGATGTGTTTTAATATCATTTATGTACAATTTAATGTTAGAAAGCATGTTAGATTATAAAGTTTCTTATAGCATGTAATATGACGGCATGATAATAAGTGATCACTAATTTTAAGTTATTATATGTTGTGATCATTAAATAAGAAAATATTCATGTAAATAATAGTTTTTTTTATATTGAATTCCTGCATGTTTGTTTGGTATGGTATCTATAAATATTAGACTTGTTTTCAATTAATAAAGTCATAAATAGAGTAAATTTTCTCGAACTCTTAAGTGGATTGGTGCCCTGATAAATGAAGTCGTGATTGACATTTTAGCTTGTTAATAGCTTTGATGTTATAATCATTTTGTTAAAATAAAACGTTTCTAGATCCAAAGACTCTCCACTTAGATTGGTTTTGGGTTGACGTCTTCACAATACCTTTAATTTGAAGTTGGAACTTATTACCCTTTTTGTCACATTGATCAATTTTCTTATTATCATAAACTCTAAATTTCATGTTCAACTGATTATTTTCCTTGTTTTGTAAAAATAAGGTGGCAACTGAAAAATTCGAAAGTAAAAGCAACACAAACTCGGGGAAGAAGAGGATTTTGCTTGCCAATCCACAATAAGGTGCTCATAAGTAATATAATTGGTAATCAATGAATAATAACTATACAAACTGAAGCGATAGTTCTATGACCAAAGATTCTATCTTTACTTGATAATCTATTTATTTACTTGCTTTTAGCTACTAGTAATACTTAGTTGAGAAAATTCCATCATAAACCTCCCTTAAATCGTGACATTAGATAACGTAAATAGTCGTTCTTTGTAGGTTCGACCCGACTTATCACAAAAACTTAGGTTTAGTAATAGTTGGAAATAATTTATTATAGACACTTAGGACTTTGTCCTATCAAATAACATATATAGATGCAATATTGCCTCCATGTATGAGTTGTCCTTATCTTATTAAATTATATATTCCTTCATTGTTGCTTGTTAATTAAACTTAGTTTGGCTCTCAAGTTTAATCACTAGTTAGTTATTTAGGAACAATTGTTATAGATAACTTCTTTAAGGAGCATTAGAAGTCTTTAACTTCATTAATAGGTACTTAAGATTCAAGGAAAGAAAATAGTACCTACAATCACCTGAAAATCAGAAGTAATACTCTCACATGCAGGCAAGAATAAATGTTTTAAAACTAACTTGATAGCCGATGATCAATAAGATCTTTTGATAGTGGAAAATAAGGTCAACCAAAGACTCCTGATACTTGATATTTTCGTATATTTTATTGTTGCTTATTAATTAGTAAATTACTTAAACATTAAAAAAAATCTTTTTTGGTTATTTAGACTCCTAGGTACTAGATATCTATTGCATACTTTAGATATTTACTCTCCTTTTCATGTGGATATGATCTCTACTTCCTTCCTATATCATTTTTAAAGGGTTAGATTTATCTTCAAGAGAATATCACTCTTGGCTTATCAACTTTGTACTTTTAATTTCTCTACAAATAGTGAAACTTGGATCCTCAATCTGTTGGATTAGCCAACACATTGATGATGAAATATATTAGATATATCTTTGTCAATCTTGTTAATTTTTTTTTATAATACTAACATTGTATAAATCGTCTTCTAGGATAAATAACCTAACAGTTATGGGGGCTCTCATATTTTATACTCATACAACCCCTTCTTTGTTTCATCCACAATTGCATAATCATTTTTTTGTAAGAGGAAATCATCAATTTGACATGCTATTGGTTCAATATAAGGATCATATGTGGCAATGGAAGGTTCAGTTCGGTTACATATCGTGTCATTTCAAGTTTGGTCAATTCGTTTCTGGATGTGTCGGGTCATTATAGGCTTTCAGGTTGGATTTGTTTCGGGCCAATATCGATTTAGGTTATATTTGAAAAAAAACTGGTTCATTTCCGAGTTGGCCCTTTTCGTGTCAATCGCTTCTGTATATCATACCAAATATATCTTATCCAATTATTATTTTGAGTCATTAGAGCTGTAATTTACATCTTTTTATAGGTTGTCTAACAGAAAATCGAGTTACTTTAAACCAAATCTAATTAAAATCAAAATAAGTTTGTTTATTTTGGTTATTATCTCGATTTTATTATCAAGCCGAAAGTGTATCTTATGGTAAGCTTTTTAGCATGATGATCGAGTTTTTCCAATTACTCTACCCCGCTACATGTATCGCGATGTGCAAATGATGAGCGACTCTTTCCACGAGTAAGGAACAAAACGAATGACATTTTTGACCCTATTCTTTACACATGAATTGAAATGAGTTCAATTACATTCAGTTTTCTCCAAGTCCTTGTAGTGTATTTCAACAAGTTTCGTTCTAAGAGAACATGGCCTTTATGTACTTTAATCCATTATCAGACGCACGTTCGTTGCACAAGCCTTTATCTTCTTCTTTTTAAGAAATTGTTACAACGACTCTTTGGTTTAACAGCTTTTAGGTGTACACAATATTAGAAATAGTATTGAATATGTGTCCTTAAGGTTTGGAATAAGTATACTCCATGACAAAAATAACAAGCTAAGTTGTCCTTAATGTTTGTTGTTAAATCATTTTTCCTCCATCCTCTTTAGTAATTCCTTACCAAACTTCATCTTCCACTAGACTCCAATTGTGAACCTTCCTCCTCTAATAGTACATCTATATTTCCACCTTGAATATATCTATCCCTCCCCTTGCATTATTCCCGCAAGATTTACTCTTGTTTTTGTTCTTTTCTCATCATATTTTACATCAATATAACGGATTCACAGTTGTTGCGAGATTTAAAATTCATATAAATAAAAAAAATTGAATACCAATATGCGCGTGTTTTTTTTTTTTTTGACAACAGGCAAATTGAACGAAAACATAACAAACAAACAACAAACTAAAACGAAATGGTAACTAAACTAGTCCTGGAAGTGACAGCCTTCCTTACTGAAGTAGCCAAATCATGAGCAGCTTGAACCTCAGCTCTAGAACCTTTGCTGATCCAACAAACATCAACCTGTTGACCCAGTTTCTTGATATCTGCACAAACCCAAAAAACACTTGCCGACGGTGTGACACGATTCATTAATATCAGTACCAACTGTAAAGCATCAGTTGTGATTACAACGCTCTGAATGCCTTGCTGAACAATCCATTTCAACGCACCAAGGCAGGCAGCAGCTTCAGCAGCCAAACTTGACTCAAAAACACCAACCCGAAAATCACTCCAGAGCTTTGTACTATGATCAGCATTCCAAATCACCCAAGCAGCTGTGGCAAGGAATTGAGACGCTTTCCAAGCTCCATCCACTTCAATGAATACAACTTGAACAGAAGTAGAAGTAGTATCCAGTATACGTCCAATATTAGTTCGAGTAAAACCAGGAGGCCACAAACTACAACCTGTATTATTATGAACATCACTCCTCATCCGAATTGAAGCAATATTCAAAGCATGCGATAAATGTTCAGCTGCAGAAGATAATACCCAATTAGGATCTGGAGTAGCCCCTGCCAATGCAATGGAGTTCCGGTGACACCAAATTGCCCAGAGCAAACTAACAAACATATTGACCAATTTTGTGGCATCCTCCAATCGACTAAGAGAGAAAAAAATGTCTCGCAACCATTGCTGAATAGAACATAAACTTCCTGCCTGGATAGAAAGACCAAGAGGAGAAGCATGCCAAACATGTTGAATAGTAAGGCAAAATCTGAAAGTATGATCTATTGTTTCATCAGGCCCCTGACAGAACGAACAATTAGCTTGAATATCCAATTGAAGGTCCTTGAGCCTGCCTTTAACCGCAAGGGCACCATAGTATAACTTCCACAGGAAGATTTTCCATTTAGGCAACAGATCAAAAGCCCAAAGCATTTTCCAAAACTTTTGTTCAATATCAAAAACAGGTGGGGTTAATCTGCAATTCTTCATCAAAAAGAAATAAGCAGATTTCACGGTAAAAATACCGGATTTAGTATATCTCCATAATAAAAAATCTTGCTCTGGAGTAAGAGGAAGCTCTGTACTCATAATATGCTGCGCACAAATAGGTTCAAAAACTTGCAGAAGCTTAGAACGATCCCACATATGTGACGAAGGAGATATAAAATCACTGACCATTGCACGAGCATAACTACCAACTGGAACATCCTCTCGAAACTGCTTCTCATATTGTGGCAACCAAAGAGGGTCCACAATACGAATACCACTACCAGAACCAATTTTCCAATGCAAACCTTGCCTAAACAAAGACAAGCTATAGAAAATACCACGCCAAGCCTTTGAACTCTTATAAACACGCGAGATTTCCAAATTAGGGAGAAGTGAAAATCTTGAACCATACTTGGCCTTGTACAGTCTTGAAATCAACAATTGTGGGTGGTGAATAAGCCGTTGAGATTGTTTCATCAGAAGAGCAGTATTAAAGGCCCCAATCTCACGAATACCAAGCCCACCCATACCCTTGGGTTGTTGGACCAAAGAGTGGTGAACCCAATGAATACCTCTTCGATTCTCAGAAGCCCACCAGAAATTGATCACTATGCTATTAAGCTTGGAGATAATAGCAGCAGGAAGCTTGTAGACCATCATTACATGAGTAAACATAGCCACTAGAATAGAATTAATCAACACAATCTTACCAGCCTGTGAAAAATTGAAGTTCATCCAAGTAGTAGCCTTTTTGAGCAAATTATCCACAAGATACTGGAAGTCACGGATTCGATTGCCAACAACATCCACAGGAGTACCAAGATAGGTACCCATATTATCAACACTCTTGACTCCAAAGATTGTCTTAAAAGAATCTTGAACCAATTGGGGGGTATTAGGAGAAAACTTGACAAAAGATTTTTGAAGGTTAATGATCTCCCCAGACATGTTACAAAATTGGTTCAAAATTGCCACAATATTACGACAGGCATCCGGAGTAGCTTGGAAAAAAATCATGGCATCATCGGCATAGAAGAGGTGATTCACAGAGGGAGCAGAGCGAGCAATTTTAATCCCCGTAAAGGAACCTTGTGTTTCATGAAAAGTAAGAAGCCGAGAAAACACCTCCATGCATAAAACAAATAAGAATGGTGAAAGAGGGTCACCCTGACGAAGTCCACACTTGGGAATCAGAGTACTAGAAGGAAACCCATTCACCAAAATTCTGTAAGACACAGTGGAGATACATTGCTCCACCCACTTCACAAATTGATAGGGAAATCCAAAAGCATACAAAACCTTAATCAAAAATTCCCAATTGATGCGATCATATGCTTTATTCATATCTATTTTAATAACACCAAAATACTTACTGCCGTGCTTAATCCGATTAATGAAGGAGATAAGCTCATGCGCCACCAAACTACTATCAGACATAAGTCGACCAGGAACAAAAGCATTCTGAAAAGGGTCCACAATCTGAGGTAAAATACTCCGTAGTCGTTGGACCATACACTTCGAGATACATTTGTAGACGACATTACAAAGGCTGATGGGCCTAAAATGAGAGACTTCACTTGGGTGATCAGTTTTGGGAATAAGGGTAATAAAACTCCTGTTCCATTCCTTTAACAAAAAACCAGTAGAGAAAAATTGGGTCACCCCAGCTACAACATCATGTTGGAGCGTAGCCCAATGAGTCTGGAGAAACTCCGCTGTGATTCCATCAGGCCCAGGACTTTTATTGGGCTGAATACTAAATAAAGCCTGTTGAACCTCCTTAATACCAAAAGGGGCCAGTAAATGTCGAACATCATCAGAGGAGATATTTGTTGCAATAAGCGAGTCCAAAAACACAAAGGGGCACATGAGAGGGTGAGCATCCAAATGAGGACAAAACAGAGCTCTGAAATGCTGGAGAAAGCAAAAAGCAATACTATCATGATTTGAAATCCAAAGACCATTCATGTCACGAATCATACGGATTTGAGAGTGAATTTGACGAGAATGACGATCCCCATAAGCATTCCATCGTAGCTTGGCACGTTGACGCCAAAATTTAGTCTCCAATGCAGCCTTGGAAATCCATCGATTATGAACATCAATAAACAGCGGGGAAACAGGATTAGGAGGGTGAGTACACTGCAACTCAGCCAACTCATCCGTCATTTTATGCCAATCAATTCCCCAAGCAGTTTTGTGGGATAAACACCAATCACGAAGCTTATATTTGAGAGACTCAAGCTTACGTGACACACAAAACATCGAAGAACCAGAAACATTGATCACCCAATGTTGAGCAGTAAGCTCTGCAATCTCCTTTGAGTCCACACACCAATTTTCTAACCGGTATGATCGAGATGTTGGGGGTTGGATATTACCTGAAATTTTAAGAATAAGGGCAGCATGATCCGAGCACATTATTGGCTGATGTTCCACAATAGCTTCAGGAAACAGTTGAGACCATGAAGGTTGAGCATAAGCCCTATCAATTCGTTCCATCACCAAATCTGGTTCTTGTCGATTATTGGACCAAGTAAACTGCGGACCAGCAAAAACTAACTCCACAAGATGATTGTATAAACGCCATTGTACAAATTGAGACCAACCTGGGATTCGAGGAGAACCACCATACTTGTCTCCATAATACTCCACTTGATTAAAATCACCGAGGATAACACAATTGACATGAGTTTGCAAAAAAAGAGAGAGATGATCCCAAACCTCCATTCTATCCGAAGGATCCGGAGCACCATAAAGGAGAACAAGGTACCAAACAAGCCCATTTATTTCAGTTATCTTACAAACCAGCAGATTGCTTGACATCACAACTACAGAGGTCTCTATATTACAAAAACCAACGACCAAGAGACCCCCTTTTGTACCATCCGCATCACAACCACCCCAAAAAGGAACTTTCCTAAGCCCTAATTTACATAATGCTTCACTACAAGAGGTCTTTGTTTCCATAAGAAAAAGAAAAGAAGCATGAAAGGAGTGGACAAGCCACTTTATGTACGGAACTGTAGGAGTATCGGTTCCATTAAGTCCCCTACAGTTCCAAGAGATGACATTCATGGAGCCTTGGGTGGTTCGGATGGGGGAACCACCAAACCCATGCTGCCAAGTTGAGCAGAGGACAAGACACTTGTTAGGACAGGCCGCACACCAGGCTCCACAATGCGAATCCCCATAGATCGGGTAAATCGAGAAGTGACATGAGACGACCTTGATCCAACCAAAGTCACTGGTTGAGATTGGACTTTAGCACGCTTACCCGAATTCCCAGAAGTATCAGACTCAGTAGACAAATTCTCAAGATCATAGGGGCGTTTACCCAACCGAACTGAAGTAGCCGAAGAATGTGGGGAAGAAGAGCCCAATTCATCCTCCATAATTATGCAATCACCATCCTCCAGACTAGCCTCAGAACTCTGAACTTGAGAAGAATCATGGGAGTAGCCTGAAGGCCTACGAGGACATACTGGAATAGGCACTGGCGGAATGGAGTGAGTCTCCCACCAGTTACTTGGGCCCGCCTCCAAAGGCCCTAGGGGAACAGGTGGGAGCAGATCCCCAGGGGGAAGCTCAGGAACAACAAACTCCCCCACAGCCTCAGTTTCAGGAACAGCCATGCGCCACCCTCGAGAAACATTGATTGGAGGAGCGACATCCACATCAGAATCAGAAATGTTAACCAAGTCCTCCAAGCTTATAGTAGGTGTATGCGGGCCAGGATGATGAGCCTGGGGTTGGGCCTGATTGACTACAATAATTGGCGGATCATGGAAATAAAAGCTAGAAGCATCGGGCATCCAGCCAACTCGAGTAGATGGGCCCTGCATAACTAAAGTAGGAGTAGGTTGAGGGGGGCTCGAACTATGAGAGCTTTGCATGAAAGGCCCAAGATCTTGATCAGCAGAAATAAAGTCCTCCTCCAAAGTCACTGATTGCATTTCTATATCCATCTCACTCGAGGGAGAAAGAGCTGAGCCAAATCGAGGGCGCATGTTCCAAAACCGATCCGTGTCAGGGAGACCTCTAATAAGATTAGTATAAAGAGGTAACCCTGGGGGGCCTTCAAGTACACGATAACCAGCCTGTTCAAACTCAGAGAAACGACGCAAAACCATACTACGAGCAAGATGAGCTGGCAAATGACAACTGGCTGTTGCATGCCCAATCCGACCACACTTTTTGCAAAACCTAAATACTCCCTCATAGCGAAAATATACCCAAATAATACGATCACCATATAGGGGAAGATAACAACCTGGAATAAGCGGGCGGGAAAGATCAACTTCTACCCTGGCGCGCATATTAGCAGAGAAATATAAGTCTGGAGAAAAATCTTCCACTTCAAGCACTTCCCCCACGTGGCCAAGCACATGAGTAGCAACCTGTGAGTTGAGATAGCTTAAAGGAAGCCTTTCAATCTGGATCCAGATATCAACTAGATTGAAATTAATATTACGAGGCACTGTGTGCCAATAGCCTTGCCGGAGCACCATAACACGCCCAAGGACCGTAACAACCCCTTGGGTAACCAGATCATCACAATCTTTAGGATTCATGCATTCCAATAAATAGAGCTGGTCCATGCGATGAACAGTAATGGGCTCACGTGAACCCCAACGAGAATCAACAATCCCTTGGACCTGAACACGATCAGGGGTGATAACGTCTAACACAGAGCAGACCACCGTATTGTTCCATAAAATACCATCCTCATCCATCCCATGTTCAGGGTGAGGAAAAAGGACACCCATACGATCCATCAGATGAGATAACGTAGCCATGCAAACCAAAAGAGAACGAACCTTAAAAAGGACCCAAGTATACCAACTGGAGAAGGTATAAATAAAAACAAGAGAAAGACCTAAAAGACTATAAAGATCTTTAAAGGAAAGTAAAGACCAGGAGAGTAAGAAACTAGGAGAGGAGATTATAAAGAGTAGAAAACCAAAAAGGAAAGCGTGGAACATGAGCTTATTATAAACAAAAAGAAGAGAAGGAAGGCGTAGATAAATCTGTGAAGAAGAACGAACTTATAGATCGAATAAGCACAGTAACGTATCAGAGGAAATTGACAAGTGGAAAGGGGAAGAACATGCAACAAACATAGAATTTAGCAAAGAAGGGGAAGATGACAGGTGAGAATACTATGTGATGATAAGGAAAGTTTTTTGACGGCGGAGGAACCCTACCTAGACAAACAGAATAAAAACATTAAAGAGGCTCACATGTTAGTGAGAGAAACTCCCGTGAAGAGAGAGAAAACCATGAAACAAGGCAGGTCTTATAATATGCGCGTGTTACTTCAACGTATGTTGCTCTTTTTGAGTTACATATTTAAATATCAATGATAAACAAGTTGCTGAAACGAAATCCTTGATTGATTTTAAATTAAGCATACGTCAAATGAAAACGTGCTCTGATTCCAATGGAAATTGATGACATCTAATCTAAAAAAGATATTGACATAACGATTTATTTTGTTTTCTTTTTTCTTTTACATCTTTTATGTTTATATTGGTTTTGCTGTTCACTTATTCTCACATGTGTCTAACATCAACTTAACGGAGTCCAATTAAAATAATTAGTTAGGTTATGATGTACATTATATTTAAATCTCGGAGCATAGGACAAAAAGTTCTTCTAAGTTTGGATACATCGTGTATTGTGCTAGCTCAGGGTCCACAATTGAAATTTCTTTTAAATCTTGCAATAATTAAAATGAAAACATTATATGAATGCAAATTTTGATGAGAAAAAAACAAAAGTGACATGAAACTGGGTGGGGATGATGCAAGAGCTTGGGAATAGATATTGAAGGTGGACATAAAGATGTGTTAATTAGACAGAAATGTTCACGGATTGAAAGATGGTGTTTGGTAGAAAATAATTGAATGAGATCGAGGGAAAATATATCGACAACAAAACTTTATAAGACCTTATTATTTTGGTCACATAGTACATCTATTCTAAACCTTAAGGAAAACTTTTGAAAACTGATTCTATTATTGGTACCTAGTGCAGCTAGTATTGGGAGAGACCGTCTACTTTATTATAAAAGTAGATCAAGTCATGCTCGTCCAATAAGACATATAAATGTACAACTTAATTTGGGCTTGTAGGGAGTTTTAAAAAATTTAGATTGTATAAAATCGGTCGACTTTAATAATAAAATTAGACGGTCTTTTCTAATAAATTGTGCAGCATAAATTACTAAATCCGATCACCAATTGGAATTTCTCCTTTCTTTTTTTCATTATCAATCCCTTATTGTCAGTATCCACCCCAGTTTGTCATTGGATGCTGATGACAAGATTAGCCCAGATTGAGAGGGACATACAACCATCAATCCCCAAATAATATCAGATCTGTCTGGTACTGGTCCACTTTGATGTCTGTAGTCTGTACTAAAATGTTACCAAATAGAATTGCACTAACTTTAGTGTGTAACTATGTTCCACGCACCACAAATATATCTGGGCCTTAAGAAAAGAAGTAGCTCAAGTGATTAGAGCTCTCGTATCTCATGCATTAGATTAGATTAGAAGTCCGATTCTTATCAGCGATTTTACGCGCTCACTTCAGACCAAAGATAAATATATCTAGCCCTGCTCCAGTCTTTTTTTTTTTTTTTTTAATAAACAACAAGACATTAGATTAAAACAAAAGAGTCTCAGTACCAGACTGAAATGCTGAATGTCATCAAGTTGTCACAAAATCATAGTAATCTCATCTGCACCATATCCCTCAAATAAGCTAACTAATACAAATTCTGATAATGGTCCAAATTTTCTCATCCCTGAAGACTAGCAAGTCAACCATAAAACCCACCAAGATATAATGTCAGACATAAATTTCAGCTAACATTTGATCAACTTATATCTGTTGATCAGATTACTAAGACCAACAAAAAAAATGGCATGGATCTCTTTTTTGAAAGCTGCAGCACCATTCTTGGCTATGATCATAGTTGAATGTGTTGAGGTGGGATTGACAACACTGAGTAAAGCTGCCATGACTAAAGGAATGAGCAACTTTGTGTTCATTGTCTACTACAATGGCCTTGGCACTCTTATACTTCTGCCTGTTTATCTCTACAGCACTTTCAGGTCTTTCTTCTGAACTCTTTTCGACTGTTGGTTCGTCGGCTCTTTAGTTTCTTTATAATTATAGGTGAATCGATTCATTTCGACTTTTTTAATACCGCGGAAAAATCTGAACATGACAACTATTTTTAGACTGAGGGAGTGTCATGTATATACTGATACCAATTATGATTGAATGATCAACTTTTGTGTTACGCAGGGGTGAGAGAGTTGCACTCACCTTTTCACTGCTCTACAAATTCTTTCTGCTTGGATTAATTGCGTAAGTTTTCTTTTCTGCAAGGGTGGTTATTTTTGTTTCATAGTTTTATGCTATTTGAATGAATTTTTCTTTCTGTTTAATGTTTTGCAGGGTATGTTTGTTACAGATATGTGCATTCACTGGAATCAAGTACAGCTCTCCGACTCTTGCTGCGGCAATTGGCAATCTCATTCCAGTTTTCACATTCATATTCGCCGTGATTCTGAGGTGGGAATGTTTCAAGTTCATGCATTATTACTACTTACTGCGGTTTTTTAAAAATACATTGATGAGGGGGAGTTGGAAAATAGAGATTTTGGGATGACAGGTTGATGCTCATTCTCCAACTGAATTCAATGTTGTTTTGTCGTATGATTTTACGGGTGATATATACAGAAGTTTTAACCTCCTTTTATAGGATGATCACTGTTGATTATATCAAAGATCATTGTGCAAGTAGGTTGAATTTGAATCACAGCAATGTGGCATCTAGAAGATTGCATATGCTGTTTTTGGTGGAGTAAAAGGAACCTTTAGGAAGAACCCCTCTTTTAAAGAAGACCTTTCTACCAAGGGGCTAGCCGGCTAGGATTGCAATGAAATTGTAAATTGGAATTAATTTCAAAAGAGCTTGTTTCTTTTATGTCAACTGATAAATCTACTCATGTGTTTGATATAAATGAGAAAGTCCACTGAATTTTTTCTGTACCATTTGTGAAGGATGGAGAAACTTGATTTAAGAAATTACAGCAGCCAGGCAAAATGTTTAGGAACCATTATAGCGATATCAGGAGCAATGGTGGTAACTTTATACCAAGGTCCACCATTGATAGTTCAAAAACCTTCCACTCCTTTTAATAAGCTTCTCTCACAGCCCTCCAACTGGGCTATTGGTGGTCTTTTAATGGTTATGACTACCCTTTTGTCGTCGTCTGGCAACATTCTTCAGGTGATTTCTGGTCTTTGGTTTCTCGTCGTTCCATATGTTGCTCTTTGTGAAACCTATTTCCTATTGAAAACTGACAGTTCTTTGAAAATTTTCGTTCTTTAGGCAGCTACTGCAAAGGAATGCCCGAATGAAGTGGTTTTAGTCTTCTTCTACAGCCTTTTCGGGACTGTCCAAGTTGCTGTTGCTTCTTTTTTCTTGGAACAAGACCCAAATGCATGGAAGCTGCATGATAGAATTGAGATAATAACTATTATCTATGCAGTAAGACGTTTCAGTACCACCAATACCTTAAAAGATAGATTACCTCTATATTTTCTTAGCAGTTGCAAATGATATAATTTTTGGCAAGTGTAGGCAGTATCAACCACGGTTTTCCGCAATACAGTTGTTACATGGTGCCTGCGTGTGAAGGGCCCTGTCTATGTTGTTACATACAAGCCCTTGTCAATTGTCATTGCTATGGTCTTTGGGCTGTTGTTTTTGGGGGATAACCTTTACCTTGGCAGGTATGTACATTGTTGTATGTTATTAAACCTTCAAGATGAATTGAACTTACAGAGCCAGAACTGTACCAATAATGCCAAAAAAACAAACTTGAGCATCAGTTGGTACATAAACTATACTGTTATTTCAAAGATTTTAAGCCTACCATATACAGTGTAGTAGTTCAATCTTTATAGATGGTTATAACGCAAATGCTTTATTTAGCTGATACATAAGTTGTCATTAACTGGGGTGCAGTGTGATCGGGTCAGCTGCAATCGCTGCTGGATTTTATGCAGTCATTGCGGGACAAGCCAAAGAGAAAGATGTCGCTGCAAATAATGTTTGTAAATTGGAGTTCACCAGTGACCAAAGTGTCCCTCTGTTGCAAAGCTGCAGTGATGGGGTTCCTGAAAGTACTTCCTACTCTGGATCAAAGTGCTGATGCTTAATATCACTATCGTTTGTCCCCGTCTATAGTGCAGAATTGCCACACAAGAACTTTGTTTTATTTCACTCAAAAAGGGAATTTCTTCCATCAATTTTATCCAGAGGAAGACTGCAGAAGGGATGTGAATTTTATTTGTGTGCTGCTGCTCAACTTGACTGATAGGTTTTCTTTCTTCCTTTCTAGTACCTAATTCAGCAGGTGTTCTCCTAGTTTGGCTTATCTGCAAAGTAAAGTAACAACCCCCTAAATCAGTAGGTGGAGTAGGAAATATGGATTATTCTGGAAGAATGTCGCAGGAAGAATTTATGCAGGAATCATGTTATATAACCAAATTAACATGCTTGTTTTACGGACCTAAAGAAAGCAGTCTGAAACCTTTTAGGCGATGGACTACTGGTTGACTAGTTTACCTGTAACTTTTTCCACGAAAACCAGACATTCCCTCTCTTTTTAAGTAGGAACTTGAGATATCTGGGTTTTTATGTACTGTAGGCTTGTTGCATCTCAAAACGTGGGCTAGGACTCACAACTTCTTCTGAAGAATCCGGTTCGTAGAATCCGGAAAGAAAGTACTGGACAAAAGCATGCTTGTTATAAGTTATCTGAGAAATCTATGCTTATACTTTGATTGCATTCTCACTCTTGCCAGAACCAGACTCTGGCTTAGATGATACTTGCCTCTGATGCTGCTTGCCATTGCTCCCCAGACAGATTAGTATATCTTCTTGCTTCCTTTTACCTCATAATAAAGGTATTCCACTAGTTTTAGTTTGCTGCATGGTACCAGATTAGAGCAGTAGAGTGTTCAGCCAGTAGCATAAACGAAATCTTATGTTAGGGATCTAACATGAAGTATCCATGCAATGCAAGAAGGTATGACTTACGACCAACTTTTATGTTTGTCTTGAGGACCGAAAGTAAACTGTTCAATAGTTGTATGTTTGTCATAAGTACCTCATAGAACTGTTATAAGATGTCAGTAGCCTTTTCCAAGGAAGGGAAGGCCACTCTCAAGTAAGATCTTATAACAGGTTTTTAGAACTCTGTTTCGATTTATATACATGCTTCGTATCAAAAAAAAAAGGGAAAACAAAAGTTTGTACGACTGCGTTCACTGCTTCCATCCAAAACTTACAGAAACGCCCCAGTACTCATTTTGATATAACAATACCGGAGAAACACCAAACCTCTCGTCGTGTAGGGTGCTGTATATGTATCACATGTACCATAGTAGACTATCCATAGTTGTAGAGTGAGTAACTTGCCAGAGTTTGAGCCATATGCCGATACCATTTGAATCACAAACTTCTCATCCTCTTTTGGCATATGTATCATAGACTATTCATAGCTGTAGGATGAGTAGCCCATGTAGTTTAGCCGAGGCCGGATGTTATGATGACTGTGAACGGGGTCACTGTAATCAACAGCTTTTATGACCATTGCGTCACGTCTTCCATCCTGCTCTTGAACAGCTCCAAATACGATCTCACTTTTGTCAGAGCCCTTTTCACCATTAGTCTTTTGATTAGATGAAGCATGCATCTGCTGCTGCTTCTCTTGCTGAGGCTGCTGTTGAGGAATCTGTCCCTGACGCTGATGGAATTTACTATCTTGGTCTTCATAGTAAGTCTGGCTTTTCCTTGATTGCGGTTGGGGATTATCCATCAATGGATATGCTTGTCTCATGGTAGGAGTCCTATTTTCCATTTCTGGAGGCTCATCTCTATTTCGAATGCGATAGCTATCATGCATAGGCCATACAGGATGTGCGTGCCTGTTTAGCTGCTGGAAATGCCTTATGTTTTGATGGCGCATCCTCTTCTTTCTAAATCCTGAGAATAGCAACCCTGCAAAGACCTCAGCCACAGAGGAACCAGCATTGATTACAAGTCTGCCAAATGAGAAAAGTATGCCTTCTTCTTGATCCTCAGATTCTTCTTCATCTTCAGATGGTATCAGGGGAGGCCTCACTGATTTTAGAGGTCTCTGATATGGTGCTGTTATTGCATGATTCATATATTGAGCCCTTGGATCCTGAAAATCAAGATTGCAGGAAACAAAGCCAGTTAATTTGGAAAAAAAAAACTAATGATAGGAGATACCTGAGTGATCTAAAATGTCTTTGATGGTGCTTACTTTATTTGTAGAAAACAACGCTTGCACTCTCTGCTTGAGCAATGCCAACATGTAGCCGCAGAACATTGCTGCTACAAGGACTGCTATGCCTGGAATGACGGAAGAAATAGTTCTTGATTAGCTTTCTTAACATGAACTAAATTTCCAGCAAAGCAACCAGATTGTCACAAACTAGCATAAGTCCATTATTATATATTATAAGGAGAAAACGAATGGCTCATTTTATTTGTTCCAACACCAAAACGGCAAATCCTTTGAGACTGGAAGCTACTGAGAACTTCCTTCCCTCCAAACAAGGTATAGAGAAATACGAGTACAGACTTAAACACACGATCACTCTTTTATGAATAATACATTGGAAGTACTGATTGAATGCAGCAAGTCAAATTTGAGCTATACCTAAATGTAAGCTCTCCTCATGCTCTTCATGCTGCACTGGATGCTCATAAGAACAATCTGTATCATGAAGTTTAATTTCACGGATTGCTTGATTTCCTCTATCCGTGATTAGAAGTGAGCAGCTGCTTCGGACATACACTACATCAAAATCATCCGAAAACTTTGCGTCTTCACTAGTTCTATCAAAATGCCCCCCTCCGTGGCTCCACTTGCCCCCTGCTATTGTAGTAATCCCTGAATGGCCGATAATAGGGCTTAATAAAACGGCTAATTAGAAGTCCCTTTGCATCAACGTCCTGTTCGTCTAAGCAATACTGTAATCTTCTACCTATGTAGTTTTACCTACAAATTCTATAAAAATGGACAAAGTTACCTGAATCACTGATTTTTCGGATGGCCATATTGGTCGTGTCAGCAATGTAGATGTTTCCGCTGTCATCAACTGCTATCCCTTTGGGGTTATACATCCGTGCTCCTCTTAGTTTCCCATCTACATGACCTGTGTAGCCTTCAGCTGATCCCACAACAATTTTGGGTCTACTATCTGAATAGTTGACTCAGTAACGTCAACAGAGGACATAACACCAAATTGAATGTTACAAAATCAAAAAGTTTAACATATCAAGATAACCAGAACCGAAAACCTACCATAGTACTATGGCAATGCATTTGTGGTGAATGCTTCTTTGTGAGCCACTATAAGTTTTCTATAACCTCTAATAGTACCTATCATAACATGTATCTTCTTTCACAAACCTACTGGAAAAGTTAGTTGTTCAAAGTCTGAAGGCAGGCACTAACGTGCATGTCGAGTGACGAGCATGATGTGAAGTCATCCATTGGCATTCATCGTCGAAAAGATTGTTGCTAGTATTCAATTGGATTATAGAAGCTCGGAAAACTTTCAGATGATCATTGACATAGATGCCATATTAATTTGTAAAGCGTTTTGCTTTTCTTATCAGCACACAGCACTTTGGAGGATTATCAAGCACATAAAATAAATAATTAGATGGAACAAAATGTTTTCTGTAGGCCATCAAAAAATTTAATAAAGTTAATTACTAGTGAAAAAAAGCATTCCATACAGATGAGATATCAGTAAATTGCTCTAAAAGGGTGTAGGGGGGATTCGAAAATTCCCAGGAACAGAATTATCTCCACTGGGTCATGGGACCAGGATTATAAAAACCTATATTCATGCTTTTTGAAAGTGGAGTCTTCTTATAAACTAAAGCCACCCGACAACATCTTACCAAAGTTGAGTCAAAACAAAACGCAAGTTCACTTAAAACTAATTGTCTCAACAAATCAGCCGAGGAAATAAAATAAGAAAAAGCATCAACCTTAACCCTCTAACAAGACTTCTAATATTCTGCTGTAACTGATTATCTAGATATTCAAACCCTTCACACTATTTCTGAAATTCTGTATATAGTGTCAGCAGACTCCTTATGACTATGCCCAATTGTCCGATAAATGGACGTAGAAGGAAATTGCTTCGCAGTATGTACCAAATGTCCAAATCTATGTTATAATGCCTTCAGATTTTGCACTTTCTGATAAGGGTATGATAATGGTTAATTTTGCACTCTAGCTAAGTAGCTAGCTAGTTACCATTATGGGCATTAATTTGCTTTGACGCAACATGAAGCTCTAGAGTACAACGTGTCAACGTTACATTACATCAATACCTTAAAGAGGCTCCGACACAAGCAAGGTAAAGGGATCGGGTGTACGCAGCCATACCCCTTAAATAACTATTACGCAAGAATTGTTTCCAGTTGATCCTTGAGATGAAGTGCATTAACCATATGGTCCATATGCTATTCCATTAAAATGGAAGGGTAGAGGGTTTTATGTGCCATTTTAATTTTAGTTCATTATATTCCAAAACCAACAAACTACGAATCTTAGGCTCTATTGGAAGTATATGGACATACATGGAGCTCTTTTATATGTGATAAATAGTCATCCAAACAAAAGTATGACTTACATCTGGATAATGGGGTTGAAATCTTGTGTAGATTACTATTAGCAGAATCCAATATTAGGAGCTCTCCTGCTGGAGATGCCACAACAGAATAAGGTTCAATGCCAACCTTTGCTCCATCCAATACTGTCTCCACTGTGTATCCAGCCTCAAATTTCATCAAACGTGTCGAAACAGCTGCAAAATGAAATACAAATATGTCCATGTCGCCCTTAACTACATCATAGCCATGTCAAAATAGAGGAAATGAAGGAATTCCTGAACATAATAACCCGTGACTTGAAAGTGTAATTATTCTAACCTTTCTCCGTTTCGACATTAAGAGTTCTTAGAGACCATAGCCATTTGAAGAGACTAGACACCACATTGGTGACTATTCCAGCTACAATTTCTGCCACCATGCAAGTAAAAGAAATTGTTCGACGTGAAAAAATGGTGACACAAAAATGGAACTTAATGCAATGGGAGGAAGACTTCACTTACTTACAGGAGGAGAGGCTGAAACTGATGAAACTTCATTAAGCAAAATCACACCAATGAAAAGGAAAATAACCCATTTTATAGACATGTTTGCGTGTTACAAAATAAATAAGAAAATTGTAGTAGTAAACTGGAAGCATTAGTGGAAGTTCAACAAAGTTGTTCCCATGAGAAAGGAAAGGTGTAACGAGCTAGGCAGAAAGAAATGTCTGACTGAGATGGAGATATAGGAAGAAGAGCACCGTTCAAGAAAATCAATACTATAGGAAAAGGCACAAAAGAGCTTCGGTTAGAGAGAATCATATGCACTTTGATTGCTTCATTGAGGATGTCTTGTTTCTACGTGCCACAATAATCTTTGATGAATGGGGAGTACATGTTTGTTCCTTTTGTTAGTAAAATGAGGTCCCTAACTTGCCTAACACTCAAATATAAAACAAGATTTTCCAACATCTCACATTTGAGACACTTTTGGGGCTATTAATTAAGGAAAGAATTCAAAATTATTATAATGCTTTTCATTGCTTTTTGTTCTTAGATGTTTCAACTTTCAATACAGATACTCATAATATTGTTGTTTCGCGGTTTCGGTTATAAATTTATAGTAAATTTTTTTTTCTCCTATAAAAACCCTCGTATAATTAATTATTTGGCTTAAATGATACAAAAAAATAACCAAAAAAGTACTTCGTATTGTTTAAATAAATAACATGTCGCATATTTAAATCGCTTTTCTATATGTATATTTTCACCAAATTGTGGAAGAATATTTACCTTTGTATCTTGTGTACAATTTATTTAAAGAGACAATCACAATTGTGCTAAAGTTATCACTTATTATTGGCATCATAATAAGACCTACAAGTACCATTTAAGTCAAAATGTAACTACTTTGAGAGACGTTTAATTTGATTTTATAATTAGACAGTCTCATACAAGTTAAGATTTTTATTCATTTCATTTTACCTTCATACCTTGTACCTTGTTTATCTTGGGAAACATGGCTAAACTTAATGTGATACTCCGTATGTTGGTATATACGTATTACTCCGAACTGAAACATCAGATGCCACTCAATTATTAAGAACATGATAACACAAAAGTTAATGTCACATTTGGATGAGAATATCATAATTTAATTTTAGCCAACTAGTGTAAGTCAGAGCAACAAACAATTACAGCCTTCTTAATTGTTGCTCATGCATGACATCATAGGTTACAATTGAAACATTTGAGAGGAGCAAGGTTGATCCAATGGTTGGGAGTTTAATCAGCCTAAAAGTTTATCTCTAACTCTCACGTTCTAATCCGAATATCCCTTCTGCGAAATATTAACTGCTCCAATGTATAAAAAAAAATTGAAACATTTCAGGCACTACTCACTAGCAGTACTTATACTGGTACCACAATTTAGGAGAGCTACCAGTAGGCCAGTAGGCCAGTACGGCCCTGTTCTTTTGGAGTTATTTTTGAGAAAAATAAGATAAGTTCAGCA
>CAAKMY010047521.1:817-19750 GCA_901111285.1 Corrigiola litoralis | reverse complement strand
AATCAAAATTGACCCAAAAAGCCGGATTTTGTGGACTATTATCTACGAAAAAACCTCGTTTCGGCCCCGAAATAGAATCGGACGAAAATTGGCCGGAGGCATCCTTGAAACATATAATGAAGAACGGAACAAGAAAATTGGAAAAAAGTAGCCTAGACTTAGCCCAAACCATCGATTTTGTCACATGCTATATATAATCGAGCCATAAACACACCGTAAATCTATCAAGACGAAGGAATGACATTGTCATATGCTTCAATTATGCTCCAAGACACCCTAGGAGCATGCTAGGTTAATTTCGGAGATTTTTCTGAAAAATTAAAAATCGACCCAGAAAGCCGGTTTTTGTGGACTATTATCCTCGAAAAAACCTCGTTTCGGCCCCGAAATAGAATCAGACGAAAATTGGCCGGAGGCATCCTTGACACATATAATGAAGAATGGAACAAGAATTTTCCGTAACCCCCTCTAAAATTTGGCCATTAGAACATAATAAAAGTTACCCATCTAAATTCTAGGGTTCCACTAGTTTTTGACCCTCAATCTTATCTACAACCTTATTACTCATTCCCTTTCTTACTTTCCCCCATGACATTCGTCACAATTTATAATTACTTGTGTTGAAACTCCTTTTTTGGCATGCCCTTTTTTGGCCAAATAGTTGCATGCAAGTAGATTTAAGTAGTGTTCTTGAATTTATTGAGGATTGTTGTTGATGAATGAAGAGAAGTAGTGTTGCAATGACCGGTGATCGGTTTTGGGCTTCGCTTTATATGGTTGGTAATGGTGGTGAAGGACTGTGGAGAGCGTGAGCAAGGTGGTAGAAAAAGGTAGAAATCTGGCGCATTTTAGGGATTAGAAATAGGGAGATTAAAGATCTTGCTTGGAAAGTAATGCCGACCACCATCCGAAAGTCGCAGGTCTGCTGAACAGGTTTCGACAAATTAAGCTTATGAGAAATCTACTGTAGATATTATGACAATACAAACTGACTTTCAACTGAAGCCGAAAAAAGGGTATAGATTTCCCGCAAACAAACCATGATGAAGAAAACATAGAAGCTGTCAAGCAAAATGAATTACTCGATTTGCAATTGCTAATTCCCTTCACAGTAGCAATAAGCAAAACAACATTAATCTAACAGACTATTTCACCCTGACATCCATTCAGTTCAAATTTTCAACATCTGTTCAAGCCCACGGTGATGGCTGATTAGCTTAATAACCCATCAGAGATATATGCATCCAAATTTAACAATTAACCCTGGCATATGCATCCAAATTCAACATCACAACTTTTAGAACCTACACAAAAGTACTTAACCACCAAATATCAAACTACAGGCTCTTTTGGAAATCTATCCTTGGACATACAGATCGAAAGAACAGGACGTCAAGGAAAAGATCAATGCAGCCAAGACAAAGTCCTATAAGAAAAGAAAACGTTGGCTTTAACTCTGCTCTTCACCATCTGCATAATCTCCCTCTTCTGCTGCTGCTGCTGCAGCAGCCGCCATCAGCTTGTCAAAGTTCTCTGTCTTACCCAACAATATCTCAATCTGCAAAAGAAACAACTCACAATCACCAAAACGGGATTTCTAAAACTACCAGCTACAATCAATTTTATATACCAACTTTAAGATTTCAAAAAATAAAATGCATATGAATCAAGAAATGGTCGTTCACAGAGTAGAAAACAATCATTGCATGTAGATGCCAGTTTTACCTTTGCTTTCTGGACAGGTCGCCCTCTTGAATCATCCTTGATATCAACAGTAGATGTCGTTATCTCTGTAAAGATCAATCAAGCACGTTAAGAAAACTATAAGCGCAGTTCTCTACTCTAGATACAAGCTGTTAAGCAGAAATTGAAATTCTTACTCTTCTCCACAGCCAATCCGTTGTTTTTAAGAATCTCGGCAATAGTCACAACTGTGGCAATAGCTGCAATAATTATTCAAGACAAGCAACAGCATTAGAACATGAAATCTATATAACTGGGGGCATCGAAGCAATAAACATCAAAACAACAGCCAACAAGCACATGGTACATACATTCACCTACGAACAGTTCACCACATTCTCTTTATCAATAGGTAGCCAAGCACATTGTACATGCCACCACATAATTTTCAGGCCTATAGGCTGCAGCTGTACCAACCAACAGCCAACTAGAGACAATTTCATGTTTTAAACTATATGCATCACTTAATCCGATGACAAAATCAGGGTCAATCCCAGATTAAACTGGGGCTACCTAACGCTATAATTTTTGCTATAACTTGCTCTCTTTTTATAACATTATTTACCTTGTCTACCATTCTTTTTACTTTTTTCTACCAAATTTAGTAAATTTGGAGGTAGCAAACGCTACCCCTAACTAGTCCGCTAACAATCTAGATTTCGAAGAAGTTTCAACTCCGCAAACCGAGTACCAAGTTCCCATTCGACGGTCCCAGAACATGATACATTGATACCCAAGGAAGTTGGTGGTGGAGACTAGATACAGTTCGAATAGTTACTCCAAACCAAATAGTTCATAAATGGACAATGTCAAGAAGCTAACAACACAAATTGTACAACAACAATGATCCTTTATAAGCTCACAATCAAAACAACTAACCCTAACACAAACTATTTCAAGGCAGCAACAACTCTCCAACCTTTGAAAAAAGTAGATGCTAGTTTCTACACATCATTGTTGTAACCAAACTTTATTTACTCAATTCTATAAATCATAAAACCCTAAAGTCTTTCTTCAAACCCCTTCACACTAACAACAGATAAAAATACAAAACCACCAATCAAACCATAAACCCACATCCTCAAACTCAACATATTCAACTTTATAACAACAAAAATAAATTACAATCACCATAAATAGATAACAACAACCCACATCTTCAAAAGCTAACGCACCATACTTAATCTCACAAAATCATACATAAATTGCAATTACCACATCATTAATCAACCATAACAAAAAAAAAAAACACCAACCCACATGTCTAAAAGCTAGTATATCATGCTTAACCCTATTAAAACACAAATACATTGCAATTACCACATAATTAATTAAGATAACCATCACATAAAATTGAAAAAAGAGGGGAAAATCTTTACCCAATCCCAGTGCAGATAGCTCAACCTCATTGTTTTGCTGCATGTACCTCTGCAATAAATCAAAAAGATCAAAACTTTACTCAAATTAACCCAAAAAAAAGCAAAAAATTAATTAAATTATATTAAATTAAACAACCTTGGCAAGATTAACATAGAAAAAGAGGGGTCTTTTGGTGTTGGAAACTTGAATTCGGTTCTTTTTAGCAGCATCAACAATGTTCAAGTTGTGCACTTGCTCTGTAATTTGTTCAACTGCAGCCATAATTTCTTAAACCCTAACCCTAATTTTAATTTGATCGGGGGTTTTTGTTTGCCGCTTCTTTTTATTGGGGATTTTTTATTTATTTTAGCGGGTAATTGATTACTTTATAGTGAGGGCTTGTACTACACTTGTATTGGGTCGGATGATCTAGACCTGTTCAATGGGGCGGGTTTGAGTCGGGGTAGGCCAAATCAATATGGTCGGTTTCGGTCGGGGTGGGTCTTAAATAAAATGTTGTTGGGTCAAAGTATGCCGGTGGCGGGTTGTTGCGGGTTATAAGTTGTTTCTTAGTAATTTTTGATTTGATTTCATGAATTTGACCTGTCATTATCGTTTTCGACCCGTTAGTGGCTTACCTCATCGATAAAATGTGTGTCGGGACGCGCTTTAAGCGGGGCAAGTCACATGCTATTAGCGGGACCCATCCTGTTACATTCATATTCACTTTTTTTTATTTTGCTACGAAGAGAGAAACTAAAAGCGGTATTGAGGTGTTTAGAACGAGGGATGGATGAGGAATGTAACATGGACTTAAGGTGTAACAACTTCACCTTAAGTTTTTCATATAATGGTAAAAGGATAATGAAAAATGAAAACAAAAGGTACCAAAGGTATAAAATTGTAAAAAGGGTTGACTATAACATTTCATATACCTTCAATTGAGATATTGTAAATATCAACATAAGATGCAACAATTATACGATATGATAAGTTGGTTAAACTACATTAGCATTAGGTTAATACTTAATTTGTTATGAATTCGCATTATAAGACATTATCGTTACACTAATACTTCTTTCAAGATCTTCATGATTGAAGTGGCCTATTAGGCTTCAAACATATAGATTATCAATAGTGTAAAAAACGTTTTACCACCCATAAAGTTCTATTATGGTTTAATGTAATAATGAGTAGTGTTCAACATTTGGGATTGATTTCGAGACATTATATATATTTTGACGATTAGAAGTATGATTTGAGAAAGTTAAATTACGCTTCGGCAAGTAAGAGTATTGTTCACTTAGCAAAAGCCATCTAATTCAAGCTTATTGCAAGTTTAAGTCAAAATCATAAACAAATATCCTTTCAGACCCGTATGACTATGTCTATTTTTATAATAAAAAAGATCTTTTCAACACTTTATGGAAATTGGTTTGCTCTCTCAATTTTGTCGAAGATTGACCTTTTCTGTTTAATATAGTGCGAGTTTTTGCCTTGCCACAATTTCAAAACATCAAAAAAAAGTAGAAAATAATTTTTTTATTAACTTTTAAAATTTGTTGAAAATTTAGCCCAACAAGTTTGTTTCATATTTTATTAAATAGAATATTTTAATTTCAAAATAATTTCCACTTTGAGTATTCACTAAAATTGTAATTTGTCAACCTTTCTACTCATGATCATCATCATACTACATTGCTCTGCTCAGCCTTCAGTCCCACACTCAAATTTTTATTCTCAATCCCGCTTTCTGACTATTAACACCTCATTATTCGTACTCATATTCAAGGTATGACAATCAACAGCTTGTGTAATTTGTATCAGCTACTTATATTAACCTGAGTGAGCTTTTGTTGCACTTAAAGAGTTGCATATCAGGTGTTTGATGAAATGCCTCAACCAGAGTTTTACATTTTTACTGTTGAATTCTTTGTATGTTGGTTTATTTTGTAAATGGGCGATTACCATCTTTATCTACAGACGAGGAAATGTCAGCAGTGTAATCAAAGTTCAATCTTTATGCATTTTTAGAATGTTGGTTGGTTCAAATTGGGTTATTTCTTAGTTCTTACCATGGTTCCATCACAAATTATTAGAAAAAACCGTATTTTTATTTTCGAGCTAAATTTCTTAAGCTCCCTAAAAGCCCAAATTGAGTTATACTTTTGTATGTCTTTATTGGGCCAGCATGGCTTGGTCTAAAAGTAGACCATCTCTCCCAAGACTTTCTGTCCACCCATGTGCAACATATGGTGTTTGTGTAATTATCTGTTGTATATGTTACTAGATAAAGAGTGTGATTTTTTTGTGTTTATATTCTGAAAGGATGTTGAGATCGTTTTTGGTGAAGAATGTGATGAGAGTGAGTGCCGGTTTTTCCCATATTCAATTGGTAAGTTACCCTTCAAAGTTGTTATATGTGATGGTTTGGAATTTTGGTTTTAAGGTGTTGTATGACTGCTTGCAGAGAGGGATGCACAGCCGAAACAAGACAGCTATGGAGTTTATCGCGAAAGGGTGGAGTGCTATGAAGGAAGTTGATAGAATGATTGATTATTGTGAACGTAATGATAAGCGTCTCATTCCTCTCCTCAGGGTGAGCACTATACAAGAACATAAAGTCTTGGATTTGCATAGTCATGCTTGCTCAACAAAGGGATATATATCTCTGATTTTGCATGGTTTGCAGGAAGATTGTGTTAATTTAGCTTAGAGGGCGCCCGTCTACTTTATGATCTTTCTAACAATTGTGATACAAAAACTGTCAGAGCTTTATGTTTTGTTCTATTCCCTTTTACATTTACTTTCCCCTCCTCATTTAAATGTTTACTAATGCATATATGCCCATGTTTCTTGGAGTCTCAGTTCAGTTTATGTTGATTTTTGAATAAGAATGTCGGCATCTTATCTCACACTGCAATCTACAAAATACAGTAGGGCCCTTGATGACCAGTTAGTTATTTACGAGTTATACTTGTAATTAACTTTAGAGCATCGACATACTCTAGCCTAATTTTGACTTTTCCTCTTATGTGATTCCATGCCAGGGTGCTAAGGAGAATTTTGAGTTGGCTCTGGAAGCTGATAATTCCAATACCCACGCAAGATACTGGCTGTCCAAGCTACACCTCAAATACCATGTCCCAGGAGCATGCAAAGCAGTGTGAGTTACTACCTCATCTTAATATACTATTACGGCGTTCGGCAGCCATCATTCTGTGTCCTGTATGTCATTGCTTTTGTAGTTGATACCGCAAATATATTGAAAGCTGCTACTGGACTGCTTTGTTTTATTTGAGGAACAGTGACAGTGCTAATTATGTAGCCTACTGAGGTGTCAAGCAAGCTCTGCTATCTCCTTACTTGTTTGTTTTACTTAGTCACTCTGCCTTGTCTACTGCTTTGTTTGCTCACTAGGATATGAAGAACTTAGCAGTGCCCAGAAAAAGTGATTGTCTTGAACTCTGATGTGCTTTAGATATTCTTTGTGACAGAGGTGCTGCTCTTCTGGTGGAAGCTGCAGAAATGGGAGATCCTGATGCACTTTATGAGTTGGGTTCCCGCTTAAGACTTGAGGTAGGATTAGCAAGCTTTCAGTTGTGATTTGGACTTGCAATACTCCTTTTTTAATAGCTTCAGGGTTCTGCTTTTGCCATCTTCGCCCTTGTTTATTTTATATGAAAATAATGACGATTTAACAATCCACCATCCAAGGTGATCGCTACTTTCTGTTAGGGGTCTTAGCATGTGAATATGAAGAGAGAACTTAGGACCGTAATATCCGGTGGAATGTCTGAAGGAAAAGTTACTAACTGGCATAATTAATCTGCTTCTGATATTGAGCTGTGGGGAGTAAACTTGATGGAAGGCTTTGCTTTTACTCCATTTGTTATTTGCATCAAACCTTTCTGCCATGCATTCAGTAGCTTAGAAGCTCACTGCTCCTCTGTGCTCTTTCGTCACATTAGAAACTGGCAGTGAGGTGCCACCACCGTAGACTATGATATACCTTTGATTTCTGTACACCACATGGCGCTGTACTTAATTTTATTGTCTGATAGAGACCTTAGAGAAGTGTAGAATAGTTTATCTATGTGAAGTTGTCTTGGAGTCTTCAAAACTCTCTTAAGAACAAATATTGTTTCCTTCGGAAGAAATAAAAATAAAACGAAGTCATCTGAGCACATTGTATACTGCTTAATATTATTGGCTGCAAAGTATAAATGCTGGTGATTGCTTCCAAAGTTTGTTAATTCTGACATGACATTTTCATTGCTTTGTTCTGGCTAGAATGATTACGTTCAATCAGCTCAGCAAGCATTTTATTATCTGGAAAAGGCTGTTGAACAGGTATTTTCATCTTCAATTGGAGTCGATAATCTCTGCAGGTTGCTCCAAAGTCTTATGGGGGTATTATTTGTTTTAGTTGCATCCAGGGGCTCTTTACCTTCTAGGTGCTGTGTACTTGACTGGGGAATGTGTGAAGCAGGATATTGGATCTGCAATGTGGTGTTTCCACAGAGCAGCAGAGAAGGTAACTAGAGCTGCTTTTCTTACTGCTCAGCTTTACTTATTAGTTAAAAGTGGATAGCTTGTTTTCTAGAGTAGCTACACTGACAGGTTGCTGTAATCTACTGGTTGAAACTAAGAAGACGTGTTTGTTTCAATCGACTATGGTAGTGAGCTTACGAATTTTAGCTATTTTCTCAATGGTCTTTTGAGACCTATAAACATCTAAATTCTATTTAGATGGATTTTTCTTAGTATCTACGTTATTGAGGTTTTCACCTCAAGTCAGTTTTTTTTTTTTTTTGGCAGAACCTCAAGTCAGTTGAGTCTGCGCTAAAGCTTATCTGAGCACGATTTATGTTGTCTGAGGCTCTGAGCCTTGACTAGATTTTCTTATAGCTGGCGCATGGATGCTATGTTGATCCTCTTAGTTTTAGGAGCCAAAAGTTGGTCTAACACAGTGTGCAAGGGTTTGTCTGCAGTAAAACTTGGTGGAGTTTCCCTTAATGTTTTCCGTGCTATGTGAAGACTTACTTAGTTACCAACGATAGCATCTAGAAGGCTTAGGACTGTGAATCTGGTTCATGTTTCAATGAGGAACGGGTGATCTCATCACCTAGCCTTAGTCTCGCACTTTGATGACCACTCTAATTGTGGAATTCAGATAGTGGTTCGTTGATTTTTTGCTCCTCATATGTTTTAATTGTCAATTGTTTTCTCCATTACCATTGTCCTTCGGTATATTCAGGACAGAAAGGGGGAAGGATATGAAAGTTATCTTAAGGATATTCAACTAGGATGTGGTTCTTATTATTTTTTTGGGTACTTTATATGCAGGGAAATGCTGGTGCAGCTATAGCATATGGATCCCTTCTTCTTAAAGGTCTGTCTTTCTGGTTGCCATCCTTTGTTCTTACTATAACCTCATATCGTGTTTTCTTGTTCATGCATGCGAATCTTACAAACTCAGCTTTACCCATCAGGTTTAGGAGAATAGATCTTCTGCTTCCCTTCTAGATTCCTTTTGTCAAGTAGTTGTTTGTTTTGCCATCTACATTTTCCCTCTTCCATTTTTATGCAGGAGGATTGACTTGCTCGTTTGAAGTTTTCTACGTTATGAACAATAAGAGTAAAAAAAATTTTGTTAACATCTCTTATTTTGATAATTCCAGGTCACCAAGTGCCAGAATCTTTAAATAAATTTAATGTGAAGAAACGGAGCAAGACGACAAAAAGGAATTCTGTAGGCGCAACAGTGAACCCAGTAGAGTTGGCAAAAGAGCAATTCCAGGTGGCTGCGAATGCAGGATCTGATCTCGGATTTAGGTGGTTAAGTAGACTTGAGGAGGAAGAGAAGCGCTTCTTGAGTGAAGAGGTGTGAAACAATTCTTTTTTTTTGGGGGGGGCAATGGTGTTAAACATTGCATAACAGAGAGCCTCTGTTCATCTTGGATTTAGGCTGTGTTGTAGTTGCTGGTTGTGCTTCCGTTGGGTGATAGTGGCTAGACTGGGCAGCATTGATCTAGGAGTTCATGGAAATAGGTAAATGTAACAAAGCTACTGGCGCTGATTCCTATCATAATATGTAATTAATATTCCATTGACAAAAGTACAAAATAAGCTGTTTCTCCGTCACTATTTGAGTACAAAATTTTCATGTTTTGTAGGTCATTTTTTACGATTTCGTATATAAGAAATCCATCCATAAAATAGAATTCTCCCTATGGCGACGTTTCCAACAGCGATAATAGCCACAAAAATCCTCCCTAAGTTACACATCTCTTACCCGCTTCAAGTGTGTTTGTAAGGACTTCAACACACTGATATCACCCCAAGAAATCAAGGAGCTACACATCCTACACTACTCCTTCCCTCCTATGCTGACCGATTCGTAGTAGTCAACAAGACAACAACAAGACATTGGCCTCCACTTCGACACCCTGAAATCACCGTGTTCCTTCCTTCCTTGATTACTTACACAAGTACAGGAATTGCAACAATGCCAACGTCATTGGTTCATGCAATGGCTTGGTGGTCTATCAGATATGGATACCCTTAGTCCTAAGTGATCAATCCGTCTACCGGGTCCTATATTCATGCTTGGGAAGTAACCTGTGCCTGAATTCGGAAAAAACCCGGAGATTTAAGATCTTGCTTGGATGGTAATGCCAACCACCATCAGGGAGTCGCAGGTAAGCCATGCAGGTTACTACAAATTAGGCTTATGAGACGTATACTGTAGATATAAACTGACTTTGAGCTAATGCTTACAAAGGCCTATAGATTTTCCGCAAGCGAAGCATGATGAAGAAAACATAAAAGCTGTCAAGCATAATGAAGTACTTTATTTGCAACCTTCGAGAGAGCAATAAGAAATAGTACCAAGTTAATCTAACGAAGCTTTAATGAAGTACTCTATTTGCAACCTTCGATAGAGCAATAAAAAATACCAAATTAATCTAACGAAGCTTTCACATTTCTTCCAACTGGTAGTGTTCTTAACCTGTTAACAGTAGCTGAAATTCGAAATTTACCAACCACTTACAAAACCCCCTACTTTTAGTCACCAGAAACAAAATGTCAAGAACTACAAGTTTGCCTGCCTACAGTGGTTGGTTGGTAGCTATAAACGAAGTAGCATTTACATCCTGTATAACCAGCTATGCATATCATAAACCATATAACACCTGCCAATTAGTCTGAAAAGCTGCCAAAAGAGAGAATACTACACTAGGTCCCCGAGATCAATCCCAGCCACTGGCCTCAATAGACTCATAACCTAAAGGAGATGTATATGAGTTAGCAGTACCATAGCCAGCAGATTCAGCAGTTGTATGACCATAAGCATAAGCACTGGAATTAGTAGCACCAGTCCCAGAAGATTTATCAGCAGTGTAAGCACTCGAGTAGTATTCACCATAAGGGCTGGAGTAATCAGAATAACCAGAGTAACCACTAGCAGCGCGATCATTATTCCGATAGTCACGGCCACCAAACTTACCACCTCGGCGACGGCTATTACCGCCACCTCCATATGACGAGGATGATTGAGCATATTCAAGGAGCCAGGAAGGAACTACTTGGTTTGCCTCCTCCATCAGATCAGCAAGTGCCTTGGAGATAGGAAGGTCTTTCACTGTGAAAAAAGCAGTTGCCTTGCCTGACTTCCCAGCACGTCCAGTTCGACCAATCCGATGAACATAGTTTTCTATGTCTCTAGGTAATTCAAAGTTGATGACATGAGCCACACATGGGATGTCTAAACCTCTTGCTGCAACATCAGTCGCAACCATGATTGGAGTAGCTCCACTCTTGAAAGACCTTAAAGCTCTTTCCCTCTCCTTTGTGTCATACATGAAAAAGAAAAGATACATTCAGGAAACAGATCAAAACCTAAGTAATCAACACTTGACAAACAGTGATAAAATGTCGATTATTCTTGCCTCAAGAACAGATTGCGTGAAATGAAATGCTTCAGTACAGAAGAAGAAAGCTACAGTATAAACGAACATCTAGTGACCACCCAATAATCCTAATTTAATACAGCATTAGACATTGTAAAGGCTAAACAGACTATCTGGGGAAAATCCATGATATCCCAAATAACTAATTCAGTTTAAATTTTCAACCTCCACAGTCCAAGCCCACACTAATCCCAGGGTGATGGCTATATTAGCTGAATAATGCATCAGAATACACAGCAGCAGAACTGTAAAGTAGGTAATGACAACACCTGATTTCAAATTTCAGTAATAGCTATCCCATCATCTTCACTCTACTATGTTTAAAAGAACAGATTCTAAGAAATTTCAAGAAAAGAAATTACAAGTCTTTCACTGGTCAATATATGAATGAAAGAATACCAACCAGTTGCATTTTGTCCCCGTGAATCGCAGTTGATGGAAAGCCATTGTGCGACAGCCATTGTGCCAGATCATCCACTCCTCTCTTTGTTTCGACAAAAATAATTGTCAAAGCATGCTGCAAAAAAAGAAGAGAAAAAATCATCTCAAATTTCTATTTCTAAAAACAAAATTAACAAATCGGGTAATCACCATCCCGGGTATAAAGTTATTAACCATAATTAACTATATTAATACCTTTCCATGAGTTCCATTCATTCTCTGAGAGACAAGAAGATCCTTCAAGTGCTTTCTCTTGTCAAAATGATCAACCAACTCAACTTTCTGATCAATCAAATCTGTGCTAGAGCCAACTTTCCCAACAGTCAGAAATATGTAGTTTGAAAGAAAATCAGATGCAAGCTCCTGCACAAAAGAATGAATATTAATCAAACAGAAAGCTGTAAATGAAAATCTAAGAAGTATTAGTCGAAAGATACCATTTCAGGAACATGATTCATAACCATTAACATATACCATTAAGGGGTGAATGTAACAATCAGCAAATCATGAACTACTCGGAGGATACCAAACAAAAAAATGTCATAATGCCAGGACCTAAACATTAGTGATTGTATTGATCAGCAAACTGTCTGTGAAGTACTAGGAAACTGCATTCTATGGGGGTGGCACCCAACAAAAATATATAAGACATGCTCCCATTAGAGGCCAAACAGTGTCATGAATAAGCCACTTATCACAAAAAATAAGCAAAAAGGCGGTAAGGGATCGCTGTGCAGGAATTAACCTGTATCTCGGACGGAAATGTAGCACTGAAAAGCATGGTCTGTCTGGTGCCAGGTGGAGGCATATCCATCTTCTGGACAATCTTCCTGATCTGAGGCTCAAACCCCATATCCAGCATTCTATCTGCCTCATCCAAAGCAAGATACCTAACCATGCGCAGAGACACTCTACCTCTCTCAATCATATCAACCAACCGGCCCGGTGTAGCAACCAGAATGTCAACGCCTCTCTCAAGGTTACGGACCTGCAAAGGATACAATTATGTCAGAATCGTCGTTTGCTGTAATCAAAAGATAACCTTGTGGAAGAGATATTAACCTCGTAAGGTAGTACATAGATATTAGAACACATAGCAGGCTCAAACAAACAACCAGGTTTATAGTGAGAATAAATAATAATAGAAAAAAAAAAACACTAAATCATTCGTTTGAATGCTCAGTCATGCCAATAAAAACAACATGATATTTTCCGACTATACCCTGATGTGTACTCTTTGTGCAACCCTTCCCCTAGATGCAATGAACAGCAGTGAAGTTCAGATCAGACCAGACCAGACAAAATGGTTACACACACCTACTCACAAGCAAGCGCTTCACTTAGGAGAAAAAAGGAACTGATAATGAAAGAACATGAAATTACCAAGGAAGTTAGCTTCTTCCAAAGTCTGGACATAAGATGAGACAAGTAAAGACAACATGCTCAGGCAACTTTTACCACAAAATTAATCACCAAATCGATGATCAAGGAGAAAATACTTCCTAATTGATCACTTGATAAGGCAAAAAGAAAACAAGGAAACAGTGGGCCAAGCTTTCATCAACAACAAAAGCAAACGAGAATAGATTATGTGACGCAGCTCCACCATAAGCACTTACCTAAGCTCTTCTAGCAGGACATTATACTATTAAGGTGGATTTTTCATATCTGTACGACTTTGTGTATAAAAAATTAGGCTAAGATCTTGGTATACCTGTTCGGCCATGGGCGTCCCTCCATACGCTACAACCACCCTGACTCCAGTCTGGTGAGAAAACTTCTTAGCCTCATCGTGGATCTACAACAGCAGAGAAAACCCCCAAGTCAAGAAATCATAAATTTGCACAATATACCAAAAAATACAGCATCTTTAACCTATCATCTAAACATACATAAATCAACAAGCATATAAAGCAACATATTCAACCTTGCTTGTCATATATAACATACCTTAACCTATCATCTAAGCAAACTGTTTAGTCTAATTTATGTATTTAGTATAACTTAAACCCACATGAGTATTTTACCACAAACTCCTCAAAATTACCGAGCACACAAAATCAAGCATATAATAATCAAAACAACTTGACCATTTACTATACTACAATAAAACCAACATTAAACAACACCAATCCCCATCAACAAAAAGCCAAACCCCTCACTTAAAAAAACATATATTATATGGTGCCAATGCACCATACCTCATTACCTATAACATAAGCCCTTTTTTAACATCATTACTATGTATTTAAGAAAATAAAAACAAACCCACCTCACAAATCACCCTTAGAACCACTCATACCATACAAAAAGCATGTAATCATCACATTCTAGTATTCTACAACACTAAGCATAGAACACATTCCCAGAAAACCAACAAGCAACACAATTTCTCAATCAACAACTAGATTCCAACATACAATCAGAACAGGTACCATGTATCTAACTAACTGACCAAACATACCTATCACATGAACACTTAACATCACTATGGATCTAAGAACAAAAAATAAACCCACCTCACACATCATTAAACTATACCATTAAACCCATAGAACCACATACAATCATCCGATTATACAACACCAAGCATTAGTAATCATCAAACTAATTTATAATACACAATAAAGCACAAAACCAACGTTCCTAAGTAAACCAACAAGCATCAAAACATTCAATCAACAACTAAAACCCAACATACAATAAAAGCACAAAACAACAAAATCCTTAAAACCAACAAACAAAAACTAAACTCCAACCCAACCTCCCTCACCTGAGAAGAAAGGCAAATCACTTACACCTTATAATATAACGTCAAGCTCCCTAGAAGAAGACATGATGAGGTGCAACAAGACAAGCCACTCGACCACACCCATTATACAACATAAGCATGTCATCATCATATAACAATCAGCAAACTTATAACATACCAATAAAGAATATAACCAACATGCCTAATAAAAAAAACCGCAACAATCAACACAATTTACAATCAAAAACAAAAACCCAACACTCCTAAACAAACAACAAACACAACCAAACCTAATCAACAACTAACTTATAATATACAATAAAGCCTAGAACCAAGCATATACTTATAATCATCACGTTCTACAATACCAACTCACCAAGCATACAATAACCATCGAACTAACTTGACATACAACAAAGCATACAACCCACATTCCTCAAATAAACCAACAAACAACACAATCCTCATACAACAACTAAACTCCAACCCCTCCTCACCTGAGAAGCAAGCTCCCTAGTAGGAGACATGATCAATGCAACAGGACAAGCCACACGACCACGCCCCGCTGAACCCCGAGGCGCCACCCCCTTGCTTAACACCCCAGCAATGATAGGAAAACAAAAGGCGGCCGTCTTCCCGGACCCGGTCTGAGCACAAGCCATCAAGTCCCTACCAGCCATAACAATGGGAATTGCATGGCATTGTATAGGAGTAGGGTTCACATACTTACACCTCCTTATATTCTCATTCAACCCCTCCCCTAAATCTATCTCCCCAAATGTCTTCACTGCTTTCGGCACATTTTCGCCGCTTGCCTCCACTGGTATATCCCCATATGCATCAAAATTAATCTTAACATCACCCACATTTTTATCATCATTATCATTCATCACATAACCACTATTCTTAGCAAGTTCATTACTTTCCTCAATAACCTCCAGCTCATCAAACTTCTCACACACTTGCTCTGCCACCTCATCACTGCCACGTGGACCCCCCCACCATCCCCTACTATGGGCCCCACCAACAGAACCCCTGTGGGACCCACCACCCCTACTATTGTGGGGCCCACCAGGAGGGCTACCAAGGATGGATGATGACTGAGTCAAGGGGGGGCGAGTGGGGTAACTCACTGAGCGAGGGGACTGAGTCAGGGGGCGAGTGGACTGAGTCAAGGGGCGAGTTGAGCGAGTTAGAGGGGGAAAATCAGTGTTGTTCCAAGGAGACATATTTTTAAGATTTTTTTTGTCGTTTAGTGGATTGTTTGGAAGTGTTGCCTTTTTGGGTAACTTGTGAGTAAAGCAAAAGGACCTTTCTTACACTATTAAACACTAAAAATGGCAGTAAAGTGACAAAAACAAACAGAACTTAACCCAGATGAAGAAAAAGATCAAAACTTTCAAAAACACCAAAACAAAAGCAAAATCTCAAGAACCCTAAATTTTTTTTTTAAGAAAGGTTGAAACTTTATGCTTCTACGAGGAAGATAAAGCAATTTTAAGCAAAAGGGTAGTTGTGTTTTACTGAAAAGAGTGAGATTTTAAAGGGTTTTTGATTTTTCAGCTTTTCACCACCATTTTTTTCAGTTACAAAAAAAAGAGGTTTTTTTTTACTTTTTCAAGGAAATGATTATACTAGGAAGTACTACAACAATAAAGACATGAACTTTTTTGTATGATTTTTTGGAAGAAAAAACCTACTAAAAAGAAGAGAAAAAGAAGTGAAAAAGAAGTGGAAAAGTAATGAAGAGTGGGGAAGTGGAAAAGAGTGAAGGAAGTGTGGGAGGAAAAGAAGTGGTTAACTACTGAAGTGTACTACTGTGAAGAGTGTAGACTGAGATGTGAGATTCTGACTTGTGATTTGCCAAATCACTGTGAAAATGACCACATTTGCCCCTGTGGTTTGTGATTTTTGTTGGGGTTTTGGGGATATGTAAAGTTTTGTGGTAAAAATGGTGATGAATTTTACGCTAGATAGACTCTCCATAATATTTTGGTCATGGTATTTTTAGTGGCATGGTATTGTGGTTAATTGAAATGACTAAATAACTCTAATGGTTAATTTGATTACTAATTGACCGTAATTATTAGAATGGGATTTATTTTTTTGCAATAAAGTGTCTAATGTCGGATTATTGGTGTATAAAGGTCAAGGTGAGATTATTAATTGAAGTCCACCCAAACTTTGGATTATTGGTGTTGAATTTTTTTTTTGGTCATGTGGAATTTCTTGTGGCATGTTTAGTATTAAAATTTGAGATGGTATAATATTGTTCAAAGTCTTGTGTGAAGTTGTTTAATTTTACCTTAAATTAGACAGGTTTCATATGGTCGATGTGTAATTCAAAATGGTCACTTTATCACATTGCGTATAAAAATGCACAAATTATCAAGAGAGAAGACGATCTAATTTAAAATCAAATGTGGTGATTACAAGGCTTATATTGGTCACTATTGGTTTTAAATATGCAATTTATTATTAACACGATGATAGAGCGATCCCTTAAGATTCTGACCACTTTAAGCCCGTCTAAATTCAACTAAAAACTAGAGAGTCTCATAAGAAACTAGATGTAAAAAGTGATCATTATAAGCCTAACGATGACAACGTCTAAACTGTCTCCATTGATAATTTATGGTGAGAGTATTAAAAGACGAAGAAAAAAGGCAGATCGGTGTTTTTTATGCACATCTCTTATAGGCTCATCTAATAGCAAACTTGACAAAACTTACATAGACTAGTAAGATTCGCTAAAGAGCAATTCCACAATAAGTAATAAACTCCGCTCTTACACAAATTATTAAAAAAGACCGTTTATTTTTATAATAAAAATAGACGAATTCCTTATAAGCTAATTTACTTAAGCTTTTTAGAGGACCAAATCAGCTTGTAGATTTATATGTCTTGATTGGGCCAATATGTATAACTATGTCAACATAAAAATAGACGGTCTCTCCCTAAACAATATACCTCTCTTGGCCCTGCTTATCAACATGATCTACTACTTCATTCGAATCTCTGTTGTATACTTGTATATAGAATTGCCACATTGAGACATAGTGCCTTTAGAAAGATAACACCAAAGTTTTATGCATTGCAAGACTTAAGATTCATTTACTTCACAAACACAAAGTAAGTTATTAGGAGCCAGAACAAGGGGTAAAAAACCCAAAAAGGGTAGGTTTCAAAATATTTTGCCATGCACTAACCCACCACCCCAACCTAAGTAAGAATGTAGGATCAACCTGACAACCTTTGAACATCATCAACAATCATCTTCAGCCCAACCAAAGCAACTCGCTGACTCTTTGAGTCTTTGATAAGCCTCATGTGTTTTCGTTTTCTTGTCTCATTGGTGGATAATCTTGAAATATACTATTCTACATATGAAATATATGTATCATAGTATCTACCAAAGAAACATACGAGCTGATTAATGTAAACCCAGAGAGGCGGGTATCCTACTTTCTGTAGTACTCGTTTGAAAAGAAATCATGATGATCTAGTCATCGTGACTTTGTTCAATCGCCCGAAAAACTCAGTTGGTCGTTGTCGCCTTTGTAAATCATGATGTACTTTTGTAGCTATCAAGCCTATCATGTTGCTAAATGAAACAAGTATCGAGTTCATTCGAATTTCTGTCTTAGAAATTCCCCTAAACAGGAACACAATTACTCTAATAATATGGACTACTTCTCGACATAAGATTTAGAGCATAAATATATGCGGAGTACGTAGTTGATTAGTTCCACAATAATGTGAGAGCATGAGTATTTCCTGAATTTTGTGTACCTTACGAGTTACGACTATGCTACTATGCTAGTATAGTAGTATGCTACATCCACGAGCACTTCACTTAACCTTGAATGTTGATATTACATTACACGTTGCCGGACACAACACTCAGACATGCATCCGGCCGTCATATTTCGGCACAACGTGGAGAGTTAATTGTTCACCGTTTGTTGTATACTCCGTAGCATTTTGCTGTGGTCTTAGTCTGGCTGCAAGTAAAAAGATAGAATCAGTACAAGTCCTTGTTTGTGTACAAGTTTAACATACTCTCAAAAACATGGTCTTTTATTCATTTGTGTACAAGTGTAACATGTTGAGCTAAGTACATTGCTCATTCGATTAATTCGAAATCCGTCTAGGGTCCTCTTTCTTTTGGCAATTTAGCGTCCCCTTTCAACATTCAAAGTTTTCGACAAAGGTTTGTCGAGAACAAAGTTTTCGTTCTACAACCTGTTTGATAAGTCAAATTTGAGGCTTCCGTTCTCATCTTAGTTTACAAGAGCAGTACCCCTTCTAGTCCCCTTACTAGTAAGGGGAGTCATTCGTCACCAGGGCCGCGGATCCAACACCATAGCCGAGGTTGGCCGTTGGCTAGAACTATCTTCTAGCTTACACACAAGAAAACACCAACCAGGCTTAAAATACACGTACGCTTGCAATGGAATGACACAGCCATCAATCAGATGGAAATTTTGAAAACTTTGGGCCTTAAACTTGGTTTAGCAAAAACACACGGCACAATAACTATATTAGTCCAAATCTTAAAACACCAAACATGATAAAACCTTTTTGTTTTAGGAAAAAAGTATTTGTAAGATCTTAAACTTTCACAATATCAAAACAACCAGTTTCCCCCCCCCCCCCCCC